>CM056055.1:221349186-221356686 GCA_029574335.1 Rana kukunoris | reverse complement strand
TTCTTGTTTTCTCTCTCTCTCTTTCTTTCTCCTTTTCTCTCATTCTCTTTCTTTTTCTGTCTCTTTTTCTCCTCTCTCTCCCTCTTTCTCACCGTCTCTCTCATTTTCTCTGTCGTTTTCTCTCTCTTTGGCTCTTTTTTTTCTCTTTCTTTCACTTTTTATCTCCTTCTCTATCTATTTTTTCTGTCTCTCTCTCCTCTCTATCCCCTATTCTCATATATATGTGTTTATATCTCTATTTATTTGTTAAAATAAAAATAAATGAGAGAGAAAGCGAGAGAGAGAGATTTTTTTTTATATTAAATATTATTAAATAAAAAATTTTGATTACTATCTATGAGTTTATTTAAAAAAATATATATTATAGTTGATTGTGTGTAACTTTTTATTTTAATTTTTGTAATGCATATATTTCTATAAATCGTTATTTCTTAAAATATTATAAAAAAAATCAAATATAGAGATATATAAACTGTGTGTGTAAAATATATATATGTGTTATATATATATATATATATATATATATATATATATATATATAAAAAACACAGTAAATATATGTATATACACCGAAAAAAATTATGTAGGACCTTTTGCCTTCACTCTAAGGTCCAGCTCACCCCAAACCTTCTTGATTGGGTTCAGGTCCGGTGACTGTGGAGGCCAGGTCATCTGACGCAGCACCCCATCACTCTTTCTTGGTCAATTAGCCCTTCCCCCGCCCGGAGGTGTGTTTTTGGTTATTGTCCAGTTGAAAATTAAAAGATGGTCCAACTAAACGCAAACCGGTTGAAATAGCATGTTCAAAAGTTGCTGTGGTAGCCATGCTGGTTCAGTATAAATCCCCAACACTGTCACCAGCAAAGCACCCCCACACCATCACACCTCCTCCACCATGCTTCACGGTGGGGACCAGGCATTCAGAGTCCATCCGTTCACCTTTTCTGCGTCGCACAAAGACATGGTGGTTGGAACCAAAGGTCTCAAGTTTTGACTCATCAGACCAAAGCACAGATTTCCACTGGTCTAATGTCCATTCCTTGTGTTCTTTACCCCAAACAAGTCTCCTCTTAACAGTTGTTCTAGAGATGCGTCTGCTGCAAAAGGTGGCTACTTTGATGAACCTAGAATATGACATACTTTCAGTTATTTCACACTTTTTTGTTATGTATATAATTCCTCATGTATTCAATCATAGTTTTGATGCCTTCAGTGTGACTCTAAAATTGTAATAGTCTTGAAAATAAAGAAAATTCTTGGAATGAGAAGGTTTTTCTAAACTTTTGAACCGTAGTGTATGTATATATATATATATATATATATATACTGTATATGTATATATCTTTTTAATTTAATTTTTTTCCTGTTATTTTCGTTGTAGTGGAATATCCTCAGAACTAGATTGTTATCCCGTTATCCATCACGTGAAAACGATCCAGCCTTCCCAATAAACCCCACCATTGACTCTTCCAGTATCAGTGATTCCTCACAATCTCAAAACACTACTGATGACAGAATCGGGAAAAAACACTGGTGTCTATGTCATTGTTGCATAGAAATGCCCACCCGGGTAGAATCAGTTTGTTGCAAAGAGGTTGAAGATGTGCTAGGCTTCATACCAGACGGTAGTAATTGTATTACTGAAGCCGATATGTTCCGTACCATAATAGCTACGGACCAAATTGTTAGAGTCATAAATACCATAATACATATAGAGGAACGACCTGTGGTAGATGCTGAAAACAACAGGTACATTTTTTGAAGCAATAATATTATTCATCTACAATGTATTCCTCAATGATATTACAATGCTGATATTTTTGTACAATGTAATTTCAATCATAGGAGATTGAGAAAGACAGCGTATAGAAGTTTTATTGCCTGGATCTATGGATACCTGGGTAAAGACAACAGGAGGGTGATCCCATCATGTGCTGTAAATATTGTACGCCAGATGTTTCCGGATCCAAATGGAGCTTACGTAGGATTCATGTATTCTCAGGACTACGATGCATCTGAGATGGCATTTCATTAATTGTTTTTTACTTTGAGTGTCAACCTTGTTTTCTGTTTGTTTAATATTGTAAATTATTATATTTAATATTCTATAATAATAATAATAATAATAATAACTTATCTACAAAATAAATGTTTAATTTTTTGTTAAAATGATTCTTTCGAAAATGTTATTTTATTCTAAGAATTTACAAAATAAAGAATTTTTTTCTTAATATAAATAACTTTTTATTGAACTTATGACACACCAAAAAAAAAAATTTACAATGTTTTAAACATAAAAATTTAAATATGGTAGGTAGATCTATATCACACAGAAACAAAGATAAAGACCAATGCATTGTTTATTTTTTAGCCGCTGGAAAGCGAGTCATTTGAGCTGTCACAGCTACACTGGTTTCCGGCCTTTCAATGTTAGCGAGGTTTTTGGGCATCTCCATTTTTCTGCTTCTCCATGAAGTTGTCAATTTTCCTTCCACTATTGAAATCATGTCAGCAAGCATGATGAATGCGTGGTCATTGTTCATCTTTTCGTATACATTCCTGACAATCCATTTTTTGCGACCCCTGGGAAACTCTAAGGTTTTACGTTCAACCAAATATTCTGCACCACTTTCATCTTTTTTTTTGGTCAGGGCAGGTTTACGTACCACATTATTATTGTGACTCAATGCCGCCAATTTGGTTCTGGCATCCATTGAATCAATTCCAAAATGTATTCTTTTTGGACGATATTTCAAAATCATACTGTGGTACGTCTCTAGCACCCCGGTCTGACAAAAATAGGTCAGGTGTTTCATGTCCTTATCAATTCGAGCATCCAAAACAATTGTGGACAAGTTGTGAAATGCAGGTGTATGTTCATTCATCCAAGGAACAGTCGGGTTAGCCACATTGACTTCGCCGTGAAGGCATTTGTGTTCCACATCGCCAATTTTCCATTGATGTTCATTTCTCACATGGTGTAATAGAGAATGCCATAGTTCTCTGAAAAGATCTTCGTTTCCATCGCAAGCTCTAGAACACCAATAGAGATGATTCACTATGGGGGAAATCCACTTCAAAATTGGACGATTAATTCTTTTTTTGGAATTTTGATTCAATTTTCTTTTGAGATTTTTGGCGTAATGCCAAAGGTCAAATTGGTGCCTTATGTGTTTATATTTTTCAGTTGTTAACAATTTACGTATGCCAGTGTGCCGATCTGTTCCTATCATTTGTATATCAAATTGGTTACCAATTAGCCGATCCAAACATTTTTCAAATCCAAATTTCTCCATCGCAACAGATGAAGTCGTTTGAGACACCTGCACCAGCTCGAAGTCCACTATTTTTTGGGTATTAAGATCCATGAAAGTGTATGTTGAATATTTAGCTGAAAAACCAGGGCTATCGCATTGTCCATCTCCAATAAGACACAAGGGTTCTGTACTCAGTTCTTCTTTTACTTTACGAAGCTCATTTTGCCAGCTGTGGTCAATAGATTTGAAAATGTATTGATTTTGAGCTCTATTAAAAGAGGATTTACCGAAAAGCTGTATTCCGCAAACATCAAACATCTCTTTGACCTTGGTGTAGTTTCCTCCTGAGACACAGATAGCCCCAGCCAACAAAATATTACCTGCTGCATAATTTTTTATTTTTGGTTGGCTGTTCCATAGTTTAAGTCTATGTTCTCCAGAACACGTCGAGAAGACAACCACCATAGTACCAACTGTTTGTTTTTCTATTGTTTTTATCTTCTCAAGACAGCCTTCACTGGGACAACACATTTTAAAAAGTAATTCGTCTAAGCATGTGTCAAAAACAATGAATTTTTTTTCCTTAACCAAATTCAAAGGATATGGTAGTTGTTGATTATGTGGAGTGTCTTCAACACTTTCGGCCACACTTACGTCTCCTTTTAGAGGAGTGTCACAGTCAGATAGGTGAAAACTAGTGTCTTCTTCATAGGCTAGTTTTCTTTTTCTTCTGGGCACTGGACTATCTAGCAATAAGGGTGACATTGCTCCAAGAGTTGCACAGGACTTTACAAGACTAATCGGTGTAGACACATCAAGTGGTGGTGCCATTGTAGATATTTCAGTTGGTATGTAGTCATGATCCAAAATGATTAATTCTTCTTTAGCAATTGTAACAGTTGGTTCGTCGGATCTATCAAGTGGTAAATCGAAGAGGGCAGTTTGTGTGCCAGCATCGGTTTTTACAATGTTGCATTTACATTGCAACAAACCTTGGGATGTAGAAGCCTTCTTCAAAATAGCATTCTTGATTCTCTTCAGTTTTTTCTGCCATTTATTTTCGGCAGATCTTATTGAAGGTGTTTCATCAAAAATTGTAGGGACAGCATCAGGTTTGATTCTTTTATTTTTTCCTTGGCCAACAAAAGAATCTTCACTGAAGTGCGCAGAACAAAAACGGTAAATGTCACTACGTATATCTTGCAGAATAAGTGGAATATATTCCTCTACCATAGGATCCTGCATTCCAGCATTTCTGAGCCATTTCCTTATCTTATCACTATCCTTAGGAAATGTGATATATTTTATACCATCTTTTTTACATTTGTCAGCTTCCTTAGAACCAGTGTGGTTTTTGCACACGAGAGCAAAACAGCTCGGCATTTCTATATAATCAATAAAAGAATAAAGTTTTAAGAAAAATTAATACAAGTACATATACTGCACATATTGAATTTAAAAAATATAATAAAATATTATAAACTAAATCTATCAAAAATATTCATAAAAATATTCAAATAAATACCAAAAAAAAAATTAAAAATGTTTTGTTTCTTGTCCTGCATTTAAAATTTTTTTTTTTTAAATCTAATAAATTAAAAACTAAAAAAAAATTAAACAAAACTTATAAAAAAAAGTCCGGTCTAAAAATTAAAATAAAAAGTAAAACAGTTTTTTTTTGCAAAAGAATAGGTTTATTTATACAAATATAATTCAAGTATTTACATGAATACACATTTTATTTATAAGTTAAGAATAAAAAAAAAATATTCAGTATTTACAGTGGGTGATATATAGCCTCATTCAATTTTTTCATATGTCGATAAAAAAAAAAGTCTAAGAGGGGCGAGAAAAAAGTATAAAGTGTGAAATAACAGTGTCAGAGGGCGAGAATAAAGTGTAAGAGGGGCGAGAAAAAAAAGTAAGGGGGGCGAGAAAAAAGTATAAAGTGTGAAATAACAGTGTCAGAGGGCGAGAATAAAGTGTAAGAGGGGCGAGAAAAAAAAGAGTAAGGGGGGTGAGAAAAAAGTATAAAGTGTGAAATAACAGTGTCAGAGGGCGAGAATAAAGTGTAAGAGGGGCGAGAAAAAAGTATAAAGTGTGAAATAACAGTGTCAGAGGGCGAGAATAAAGTGTAAGAGGGGCGAGAAAAAAGTATAAAGTGTGAAATAACAGTGTCAGAGGGCGAGAATAAAGTGTAAGAGGGGCGAGAAAAAAGTGTAAGGGGGCGAGAAAAGTATAAAGTGTGAAATAACAGTGTCAGAGGGCGAGAATAAAGTGTAAGGGGGGCGAGAAAAAAAGTATAAAGTGTGAAATAACAGTGTCAGAGGGCGAGAATAAAGTGTAAGGGGGGCGAGAAAAAAAGTATAAAGTGTGAAATAACAGTGTCAGAGGGCGAGAAAAAAGTGTAAGAGGGGCGAGAAAAAAAGAGTAAGGGGGGCGAGAAAAAAGTATAAAGTGTGAAATAACAGTGTCAGAGGGCGAGAATAAAGTGTAAGAGGGGCGAGAAAAAAAAGAGTAAGGGGGGGCGAGAAAAAAAGTATAAAGTGTGAAATAACAGTGTCAGGGGGCGAGAATAAAGTGTAAGAGGGGCGAGAAAAGTATAAAGTGTGAAATAACAGTGTCAGAGGGCGAGAATAAAGTGTAAGGGGGGCGAGAAAAAAAGTATAAAGTGTGAAATAACAGTGTCAGAGGGCGAGAATAAAGTGTAAGAGGGGCGAGAAAAAAAAGAGTAAGGGGGGGCGAGAAAAAAAGTATAAAGTGTGAAATAACAGTGTCAGGGGGCGAGAATAAAGTGTAAGAGGGGCGAGAAAAGTATAAAGTGTGAAATAACAGTGTCAGAGGGCGAGAATAAAGTGTAAGGGGGGCGAGAAAAAAAGTATAAAGTGTGAAATAACAGTGTCAGAGGGCGAGAATAAAGTGTAAGAGGGGCGAGAAAAAAAAGAGTAAGGGGGGCGAGAAAAAAGTATAAAGTGTGAAATAACAGTGTCAGAGGGCGAGAATAAAGTGTAAGGGGGGCGAGAAAAAAAAGAGTAAGGGGGGGCGAGAAAAAAAGTATAAAGTGTGAAATAACAGTGTCAGGGGGCGAGAATAAAGTGTAAGAGGGGCGAGAAAAGTATAAAGTGTGAAATAACAGTGTCAGAGGGCGAGAATAAAGTGTAAGGGGGGCGAGAAAAAAGTATAAAGTGTGAAATAACAGTGTCAGAGGGCGAGAATAAAGTGTAAGAGGGGCGAGAAAAAAAAGAGTAAGGGGGGTGAGAAAAAAGTATAAAGTGTGAAATAACAGTGTCAGAGGGCGAGAATAAAGTGTAAGAGGGGCGAGAAAAAAGTATAAAGTGTGAAATAACAGTGTCAGAGGGCGAGAATAAAGTGTAAGAGGGGCGAGAAAAAAGTATAAAGTGTGAAATAACAGTGTCAGAGGGCGAGAATAAAGTGTAAGAGGGGCGAGAAAAAAGTATAAAGTGTGAAATAACAGTGTCAGAGGGCGAGAATAAAGTGTAAGAGGGGCGAGAAAAGTATAAAGTGTGAAATAACAGTGTCAGAGGGCGAGAAGTGGGAATTGGGAGATAAAGGAGGAGGGAGGAATTGGGAGATACAATAAAAGTGAGAGGATGAGTGGGGGGGGGGAATAGAGGGAATAAAGAGGAAGGGGATAAGGAGGGGGGGGAAATAGAGAGGAAAGGGGATAAGGGGGGGGGGGGTGAAAAATAAAGAGGAAGGGGATAAGGAGGGGGGGGGGGAAAATAGAGAGGAAGGGGATAAGGGGGGGGGGGGGTGAAAATAAAGAGGAAGGGGATAAGGGGGGGGGGGTGAAAATAGGAGGAAGGGGATAAGGGGGGGGTGAAAATAGAGAGGAAGGGGATAAGGGGGGGTGAAAATAGAGAGGAAGGGGATAAGGGGGGGGTGAAAATGGAGAGGAAGGGGAGGGAATAGCGAGGAAGGGGATGGGGGGGGGGAGAAAATAGGGAGGTAGGGGAATAGAGAGGAGGCTAGAGATACATGCAAAATAATAAATATAATGGATAGAGGAGGACAGTGGAAGATATACTTGTAATTAAGATAAATAATGAAATGAGAAAAGACTGAGGGGAAAAAAAGAACCTAAAATTCAAAATGGGAGACATACATTAAAAAATATTTCACTAACAAAGAAGTTTTTTTGTATGGTTTCAAGAAAATCAAAACCAATCGTCATATCAAATAAAAAACGGAGACAAACATTACAAAACATTTTGCCAACAAG
>CM056055.1:221199186-221344186 GCA_029574335.1 Rana kukunoris | reverse complement strand
AACAATCTTCCTTAAGCTAAAAAAAAAAAAAATGATAAAAAATTAGCAAAACATACATATTTAAAAAAAAAAAAAATGTACTTTTAAATTATAATTTTATAACATACCTTTCAAGGTGTTAACACTGTGCTTTTTATAATGGATAGGTCTTCCAAAAAGCGTTTTAAAGTCTTAAATCAGCTTAAAAAAAAAAAAAAAAATTAATTTAGGATTCATGATGACTTAAATATATCTAAATATTGTTAGTAAACATAATTTCATATATAAAAATATACAATCAAAAATAGCAAAATATACAAACATCAAAACCCCAAAAATATATATATATATATATATATATATATATATATATATATATATATATATACTCCTTTAATTACCTTAAAATTATATAGATGGAACATTTTTTGCCCAAAATAATATTATACATTTTTTCAAATACACACATTATGGAATATATATATAATCTATCCCTAATAAAACAATCCAGAATAAATGTGACAGGTGAAATTATAGTAACACACACACACACACACACACACACACAAAGAGACACACACACACAGACACACACACACACACAAAGAGACACACACACACACACACAGAGACACACACACACACACACAGAGACACACACAGACACACACACAGACACACACACAGACACACACACAGACACACACACAGACACACACACAGACACACACACAGACACACACACAGACACACACACAGACACACACACACACACACACTTCCAGGTCAATTAACATTAAAAAAAAATCGATGATGGTTTAAGACGAAAAATACATTGCATATATCTAAGAATTAAATTAAATGAGTAACATGCATCATTGAAAAACTGTTTTAAAACAAAAAAAAAACTAGCATGCAGTAATATATAACATAGCATAAACAATCTCAGCTAAACAATAAAATGTCAATGGTTAGTAATTTAAAGCTTACCTTTTAAGAGGATGAAAACGGATTGCCTGATGTCTTGCAAGGGTCCCCCGACAGTTCTGGTCTCCGTGCCTCACGTTATACCACCGATCGCTGCCTTTGTCCTCGCTGTAATGGAGAATCTTGTAATGCCCGCCCTCCATGCTTTGTTTATGTTACGCGTCACTTCCTGCTAAGGAAATAGCGCGATATTTACTAACACGGCTGCGCAGTGAAGTCAGGGGAGCTATGGAGAGAAGCTCCCAGAGGGCACTGCATTTAGCAGGAAGTGATGCAATGCCCGGATAATTCCCGCAGAATTACAAACCGGAAGCCACAGGACTGTAAAGGTACTGTACTTACTCTGACAAAACAAATGCCCGTTTTTACTGTATTGCTTAGTGGGAACGTTATTAGGAGGATGTAGTAAATAGGGTGGAGATCCGCTTTAACTAAACGCTTACAAAAGCAACCGCGGTAAATCAGTTTAAAAATCGCGGCAAAACAGGTGTTTCTAAACGCCGGTTTTAGCCTTTAAAAACGTGTGTTCAGCAGAGTTTGCACCGGCGTCCCGTGTGCATGGGGCCTAAATATGCACATATCAATTAATAGGTTCTAGTTATTACTAATATATTGGTAATTAAATATTGAATCACCAACAGCAGGCTACACAAAAAACACACACAAGACAAAACAAACAAAATAAACATTTTACATAAACTCTAAAGTAAAGTATAATAATAATAATAAATATATATATATATATATATATATATATATATATATATATATATATATATATAAAATATAACTCTCACTTCTATTGCATATGGTATGTACATAGATTTCTTGGTTGGAATTCCCATAAAGAGATGAAATGATTACATTATTTAGATTTATCATATCTCTCTGCTTCTTGACTTGTCAGTCCTTGAAAAGACACGATATATGAGAACTATGCACACATCAATGAATAGGTTCTATTTTAATACTATTATATTTGAATCACCAACAGCAGGCTAAAAAAAATAAACTTTTAATAAACACTAAAATATAATATAAATAATGCAATATAATATACAATGCATACTTCTATTGCACAGTTGGGGTCGAGGAATGTACACAGTATCCTTGCTTGGAATTCACAGATGTGCAGAGGCGTTTCCTACGTTACAAAATAAACGATTACATTCTGTACTATTTAGATCTAGAATATGTTTCTGCTTCTTGACCTACCAATACCTGAAAATACCAGAGATATGCACACATCAATTAAAAAAAAGTTATATTGAATCATTAATAAAGGGCTCCCCAAAAAAATTAAAAATAAAAGAAAAACAATAAAATAAAAAAATAAAAGAAAACAACTTTGAAACAAACACTAAAAAATAATATAAAGGATAACATATAATATGATTAAAAACAGCTTTTTAACAAATGCTAAAAAATAATAAAAATAAATAATAAAAATAAATAATAAAATAATATATATGATTTACACTACTATTATACAGTTTGAGTTCAGTACGTACAACATTTCCTTAGTTGGAATTCTGAGACAGAGATGAACAGGGTCAATCTTGCTACTTTTCTTACTTTCAAAGTGTGAACACCATATGATTCCCTATTGTATTATTTAGATCTATAATGTCTTTCTGCTTCTTGACTTAAGGATTTTTGAAAAAAGGCCAGAGATATGCACGCTGTGCATACATCGATCAAAAGGTTCCATTTTAAAATTAATATATTAAGTATGATATATTAAATCACTAATAGCAGACAACAAAAAAAAGAAAGACAGCCTTGGTAATAAACATTTAAATATGAAATAAAAAATAAAGTATAAATTATGATTTACACTACTATTACACAGATAGGGTTCAGTTTCCTTGGTTGGATTTCCAATCAAGAGATGAAAAGAGTCAACTTTTCTACTTTTATTGTGTGAGATAGGGAGAACCAGTCAGGGCTTTATTAAAGTGCTCTCAGTCAAGTGCAGGGATCATGTGTACATAAGGAGAAATCAGACTGATTAGATTGATGACTTGATTAGCATGCTCATTCATCATCCAGTCATAGGCAGAGGTTTTTGGTCCAGTCTACAGTATATTGCTTTATTGCAAGGTAGTGTGTATAGAAACAGCAGACATGGGAAATTTTGATGCAATGTGCCATATTATTGTTATTTATAATATTATTATTACCACTATTATAATAATTCATTAATTATATTTTCATGTGCTTTTTTTCTTGGAGGAGAGGTAATGGGTCCATTTAAGATGCCTACCACACTAACCTAAGTATATCACTGGTTAAATATTTTGTCACAAAAAGGTATGATTTATATCCCTTTTCTGGTTTTAGAAATGCTTTCAAAGTCTTGCTATAATATTATCATTGCCACTAATATTATTGATTATTTTTGTAGGGAAGAGGTAATGGGTGCATTTATGATGCCTACCACACTTACGTAACTATATCACTGGTTAAATATTTTTTTCACAGAAGGAGTATGAGAAATGCTCTCTAAATCTTGCTATAATATTATGATTGCCATTAATATTATCGATTAATTATATTTTTGTAGGGGAGGTAATGGGTGCATTTATGATGCCTACCACACTAACCTAACTATATTACTGGTTAAATATTTTGACACAGAAAAGGGGTATGTTTTATATTCTTGTTTGCTGGTTTTAGAAATGCTCTCAAAATCTTGCTATAATATTATCATTGCCATTAATATTACCGATTAATTATTTTTTGTAGGGGAGGTAATGGGTGCATTTATGATGCCTACCACACTAACCTAACTAAATCCTTGGTCAAAAATGTGGTCACAGAAGGGGTATGATTTATATCCATTTTTGCTGGTTTCAGAAATGCTCTCAGAACAACTGAGTACTGTCTGGGTTTTTTTTTATTTGCACTAACATACAGTTTTTCAGGAGCAGGATATGTCCACATCTTCAAGGGAGAAGAACGGAGGGTGCACCGACCTAGTGTGATACTGCTTAAATGAGTTTTATTAAAATCGATCATTATACTCACAATGTGGAGTTTAAAATCAGGCCTTAAAAGACAGTACAGCAGAAATCCAGCAACATCAGCAGAACACGATAATCACTTGAGTCTACAATCGATGTTACACTTCTTCAAGGTCCAGACAGACTAATTCACAAAAGTTTTAGCACAATAAAAACAAAGAAAGGCAATTTCTAAAGGAAGGAACAAAAAAACAAACAAACACACATACACACACAAACAAATGTACAGAGTAAGGGCCTTTTCACACATAGGGACAGTATATCCGTATTTTATCCATCCGTTTTTGGATGAAATACGGACATACATGTATTCCTATGGGATAGTGGGTGTCAGCGGAAGAACATCGCTGACAACTGATGTTATCGGTCCCCGCTATGGTCCGATTCTGCAGACGGAAGAAAATCCTATTTTTCCATCCGTCTGCAGAGCGGATCGGGTAAAAACTGACCAATCTCCCATAGGGGAGAGCGGACATCTGACAGGGCAGCCCCTGCACACTATGCAGGGACCGACCTGTCATCTGCCAGCTCAGCGGGGATTAACGGAGCGATCCCCACTGAGCAAGCGGATAAGAATGGTATGGATCCTCACGGGATCCGTACGTGGGAAAGGGACCTAATGGTAAAAAAACTAACATAGTTAGATAAGACAGAGGGAAAGCAATAGACTGGAGGGAAGGGGGGTAAAAAAACAAAGTATCACAGATAGTACTCATTTTCTGTGCACTAATACACCTCAATAAGAAATGTTCTACAAATTTTGCTATCAGGTTTTCAGTGACATGATTTTTAGGATATACAGTGGAACCTTGGATTACGAGTATAATCCGTTCCAGGAGAATGCTTGTAATCCAAAGCACTGGCATATCAAAGAGAGTTTCCCCATAGAAGCCAATGGAAACTAAAATAATTTGTTCCGCATTGATGTCTATGGCATGCAATACCGCATGACGCCAGAAGTGGGGGGGGGGGGGGCAGAGAGAGATTTAGAAATACTCGGAGACTGTTCGTCTGCATTTGGAATCCCCCGGAAAGGCTCGGAAATACTTGGAAACTGAGTATTCCGAGTGTTTCTTAGTATTTCCAATAACGATCTGCTTTGGTGCCCCCGCACCTCTGGCCAACTGCGGCACTGCACACTGCAGAGGCTTGAATCCTGCTTGTTTCGCGACAACACTCGCAAACCCGAGGTTCCACTATATATATATATATATATATATATATATATATAATACAATTCTAATTTAGGATTTTTATTTTTATTTCTATCTGAGTACATTTTTAATATAGTCAACGGTAACTCAACATGGAAAAAGAAATATAGCAAATAAAAAAAATGTATATAAATTATACAATTGCTATAACAGCCATGTTGTAATTTATAGTTATCAAATATCACCTTTGCTTTTCTAACTGCATCTCTGTCATTTTCTGCAAAATCTAATGCAGTATGGCAGCTTGAAGGTGTGTTCTGTACACAGTTGGTATACAGAAGGCCCCCAGAGAGGTCATTTTCTGCTTGAATGAAGAACTATGTATCAAGGTACAAGTCAGGCTTCAGGCATCTTCTGCAACAAACACGTAATGTTTGGCGAGATCCTCCCTAAGGGTTAATCAGTTCTAAAGTGATGGCAACGCTGCAACTTATTCATCGGAGCTACAAAAGTGCAACAGCTGATTAAAACAAATTAGTCACTCTCATTCAGAATCAGTTTCCAAAGACGCAAAGTAGAACACACAGCTTTTTCTTCTGAACAGGAAAGGGAGGAATCTGCAACAAATGCCTCGTACACACGGCCGGTTTTCCCGTTGGGAAAACTGACATGAAGGCTTTTGGCCGGGAAAACCGGCCGCGTGTGTATGCTCCATCGCAGTTTTGCAGACAAAAAAAATTATGAAAAAAAAAAGAGTACCAGCTTTCTTCTTTCCCATCGGGATTCCCAGCTGACTTTTTCCCCCGAGACTCATCTGGGACATCCCCGGACCCTCTTATGTCTAAAATCATCCTATGTCCACTAGGGGCATAAGATGACTGAGAAATAATATCTTGGACTACTGTACCTGAGATGGGATTATTATGTAATTATTATCCACAATATATTCCAGGATATCTGTAAAGAACTATTTACTGTTTGTTGATTCTGAACTCAACGGGTTTATTGTATGAGTGACTCATTCATAATGTTGGGACACATACTGTTAGATGCTAATGTCCTCACCTTCATCAATCTGTCTGTTCTGTGTGCTAACTGACCGTGCTATTGTGTGAAGATGTCCTGGGTTTACACTTATGATAAGGTGTATTGTATAGCAGGAGCCGTGATGTCTACCCTGAAAGGTCATATCTATGAGTCGCCTAGTCTGGGTAAGTGATTAGTTAATTAGCTCATGTTAATTTATGTTCTGGTTACCTCCTCTTTTAACTGTATATAAGGTTGTATTCTTGGTTCAATAAAACACTCCATGTTCAGCACACAAACAAGTCTCATCTCATTGTGTGTTGAGGGCAGCTGGAATATCTGATATCTATATCCAGACTGATAGGAAGTGGTATATGACGGAAGCACTCAAGCAGAGAGTGGGACGTTACGTTAAATTGGTGGCAGCAGTGGGAAGCATGTCCCTAGATAGCGGATGACAGCCCAACAGAAGGCTTAAGTATGAGATGGGAGTGCTCTTTCTGGTACCACTAGCATTCGTAATGGAGATATCACATTCGTCATGCTGCAAATTATTGCATCGTTTAATGCAACACATGAAAATCGCAAATCGTCTCTCACCAAACTTTTACTAACACAAGGATCGGCAAAACCAGACCAAAGAGTGGTGCTGTTTGAATGGAACTTCCTCTTTATGGTACCGTCAGGGCCGTCTCTACCATAGGGCAAACAGGGGCAGCTGCCCAGGGCCCTGTCACTGTTGGGGGCCCAAAGCAACCCCCTTTGAAAATTTTTTTTTTTTTTTTTTTTTTTTTTTTTTTTTAGGGGTCCGGTGGTCCGGAGGTCCCCAGGGACCCGGAGGCCCCCAGGACCCAAGATGGCAACTCCCCTTTTTTTATTTATTTTTAAATAAAAAAATATATATTTATTTTATATATTTTTTATTTTATTTTTTTATTAAACGGCCAATTTTTTAAAATATATTTTTATTTTTTATTAAAGGGCCATTTTGTTTTAGGGGTCCCCAGGGACCCGGAGGGCCCCCAGGGCCCCAGATGACAACCCCCTTTTTTTTATTTATTTTTAAATAAAAGTATATATTTATTTTATATATTTTTTAATTTATTTTTTATTAAAGGGCCAATTTTTTTTTTTTAGAGGTCTGGAGGTCCCCAGGGGCCCGTAGTTCCCCAGGGCCCCGGATGACGACCCCCCTTTTTTATAAAAAAAAAAAACTTTTTTATATATTTCTTTTAATATATATATATATATATATATATATATTATATATATATATATATATATATATATATATATACACATACTATATAATATAAATGTTATTATTATTAAAGGACCCAGAGGTCCCCAGGGTCCTGGATGGCAACCCCCTTTTATATTTTATTTCTTTTTATTTATATATATATATATAATATATATATATATATATATATATATATATATATATATATATATATATATATATTAAAGGGCTCAGAGGTCCCCAGGGCCCCCATGTGGCCAAACACCCTTTTTTATTTTTGTTTATATTTTTTTTATTAAAGGGCCCAGAGGTTCCCAGGGCCCTGGATGGCAACCCCACTTTTTTTTTTATAAGTGTTTATTTTTAATATATTTATTTTATTTTATTTTTTTATTAAAGGGTCCAGAGGTCCCGGATGGCAACCCCCCTTTTTTTGTAGTTTATTTTTATAAAAAAAAAAAAATATTAAAGGGCCCAGAGGTCCCCAGATGGCAACCCCCTTTTTTAAAAAAAATATATATTTTTTATATATTTTTTATTTCTTTTTATTAAAGGGCCCAGAGGTCCCCAGGGCCCCCGGATGGCTACACCCCTTTTTTTATATATATTTTTCTTTATTAAATCTTTTTTTTGTAAAGGGCCTCCCGCTTCTAAATTCGCCGCAGCCCCGCCCCCCCGCGTCTCAATTTAAGGGGGCAGCACCCCCCCTCCCGTTCTCTGCTCCAGGGGGCCCACGCATGAAGCTGTGTAAGGGGCCCCATAATTCCTGATGGCGGCCCTGGGCCGCCCGTTAAGCCCCTGTGCTGCCCACAAATCAGGCTGAAAATCATCAGCGGCACGCAGCCAGGTGACAGTACTGCTTCCCTTCACAGTGTTTTAAAATGTACAGAACACCTGGCTTCCCTTTAGACGTGCACTTCTCCCTTCCTGCCACTGGGTGCTGCTTGTATATAAAAGTGAATTAGAATGTGATTTTATAACATCCCCAGTTTGCTCTTCCCGAGGCTGACTTCTTCATGTCCTGCTCTTCAATGTATGTCACTGTTTGCTAATCTATATTGTAAATAAAAGTTTTCTGTAGAGTGTGCCCAAAGTCTTTATAATATTTGATGATTCACTGCAGGTCTGGTCAGTGTTTTAAAAGGTTCCTGTATTTTACACATGGCATGGCATGGGGTCACAGCACCGTCTGTCCATTCTGCTTTAGCACCATGGGACCCCAGGCCATGCCATGTGTAAAATAGAGGAACTCCCCAAATCACAGACCAGACCTGCAGTCCAGGCTGAGTAAGGCCTCAGAGCACATGGCATTACTGTCTGTATTTAACTGCTTGATGGGCTTATTTTGGGCCTGGCTGGTTCACATGTATGTGTTTTGGCGGCCCACATTTGTGCAGGCACAGCAGCCCATTCATTTGATGCCTCATGTAATAGGCTGAGCACACGGCACACCTATGCCCATCAAGCACTGAAATACAGCACTGTCTGTCCATTCTGCTGTCTGCTGTGACTTATCTGCAGTTCCCGCACTGTCAAACTCGCTGCATTTTTAGATGTTTAGGTCACGCTTTTAAAAACACAGTGCGTTTGTGTGTGCAAGAACTGCAGGTAAGTAGCATGGTGCAAGAACTGCAGGTAAGTAGCATGGTGCAAAAGCAGAATGGATTTCAAGGCAACTGATTTTTAAAATGCTGAATGCACTTTTTTTTCTGCAGGAAACAAAGGCATGGCAGCCCATTCAAATCAATGCTGTGCCTGCACAAATGAGGGCCGCCAAAACACATACATGTGAACCAGCCAGGCCCAAAATAAGCTGAAGGGGGGCCCAAAAAAAATGTTTGCCCAGGGCCCAAACCATATTAAAGACGGCCCTGGGTACCGTCATACCTGTTGTATGTCACAGCGCTTTGAACGGGCTGTATTTGGCCTGAACGTGTGTATGCAAGGCATGCTTGAGAGGAATCCCATCGGGAAATTTTTATTTAATTTTTTCCTGCCAAGAAAAACGGTCGTGTGTACGAGGCAAAAGTGTGGTAACATCCCTGCAATGTGCATTGATCACCCAGAGGGGAGGATTTTTTTTTTCTTAAGTGGCTGTAACATTTGAAAGTGAATGTGAATGGAACAACTGAGACAAAAAAAACTGTTGCACCCCAAAATAGTGATCAAAGCAAACATCACTGACTGTAGGAAATAAGAATATGATCAGCACAAACAATGAGTCCCAATATAGACCAGCACAGTCCAGATGGTGCTAGACCCAGGGCAGCCATCAGAAATGTTTGGGCCCCTTACACAGCTTTAGGCCTGGGTCCCCCTGAGACTGACCACGGGCCATCCCACCGAATCCACACACTGGCCACCTCACCTGTACGCACTCTGCCCCCCTCAATCCTGTAGATATGCCAGCCCCCCTCGCACCTGTATATCTGTCAGCCCCACCCCACTCACACACACCTGTATATATGTCAGCCTCCCACCTGTATATACAGTGCAGAAAATAAGTATTTGAACACCCTGCTATTTTGCAAGTTCTCCCACTTGGAAATCATGGAGGGGTCTGAAATTGTCATCGTAGGTGCATGTCCACTGTGAGAGACATAATCACAAAAAAAAAATCCAGAAATCACAATTTATGATTTTTTTAACTATTTATTTGTATGATACAGCTGCAAAGAAGTATTTGAACACCTGAGAAAATCAATGTTAATATTTGGTACAGTAGCCTTTGTTTGCAATTACAGAGGTCAAAGGTTTCTTGTAGTTTTTCACCAGGTTTGCACACACTGGAGGAGGGATTTTGGCCCACTCCTCCACACAGATCTTCTCTAGATCAGTCAGGTTTCTGGGCTGTCGCTTAGAAACACAGAGTTTGAGCTCCCTCCAAAGATTCTCTATTGGGTTTAGGTCTGGAGACTGGCTAGGCCACGCCAGAACCTTGATATGCTTCTTACAGAGCCACTCCTTTGTTATCCTGGCTGTGTGCTTCGGGTCATTGTCATGTTGGAAGACCCAGCCTCGACCCATCTTCAAAGCTCTAACTGAGGGAAGGAGGTTGTTGCCTAAAATCTCGCAATACATGGCCCCGATCATCCTCTCCTTAATACAGTGCAGTCGCCCTGTCCCATGTGCAGAAAAACACCCCCAAAGCATGATGCTACCACCCCCATGCTTCACAGTAGGGATGGTGTTCTTGGGATGGTACTCATCATTCTTCTTCCTCCAAACACGGTTAGTGGAATTATGACCAAAAAGTGCTATTTTGGTCTCATCTGACCACATGACTTTCTCCCATGACTCCTCTGGATCATCCAAATGGTCATTGGCAAACTTAAGACGGGCCTTGACATGTGCTGGTTTAAGCAGGGGAACCTTCCGTGCCATGCATGATTTCAAACCATGACGTCTTAGTGTATTACCAACAGTAACCTTGGAAACGGTGCTCCCAGCTCTTTTCAGGTCATTGACCGGCTCCTCCCGTGTAGTCCTGGGCTGATTTCTCACCTTTCTTAGGATCATTGAGACCCCATGAGGTGAGATTTTGCATGGAGCCCCAGTCCGAGGGAGATTGACAGTCATGTTTAGCTTCTTGTCAAAGATATATTGTCTGATGGCGCAAGGGGAGATGGATAATAGAACTACCTTGGCAAGTAATATAAATATCAAAATAAATGTTCATAAAAATATATGATAAGTTCATAAGTCCATAAAAAATCCAAGTGTGCACTTTAGCGGCAGCAATCCCTGAAGAGCAGAAGCATACTCTGTACAAAGGTAGACAAAAAGAGACAAGGATGCGCCCGATCTAAGTGCAATAACGTGTTTAATCCATAAAATAAGATACAAAAGGAAACGGCCAAATGGCTACTCACACTTTAAAAGTGGATAATAGGCATGTAAGAGACCGTAGATGTAGTCATCATCCGTAGTGTGAGGGGTGTCCGCTCATGGTGGTGAGGTGCTGTAGATGGGAAACACCGAGTGGAACAGCCTGGAGGAACTTGTTGGGAGCGCCGTGTACGACGGCGTGCGTCTCACGATGGAGCGCAAACACAAGCCAGTCTCACTGGAAGTGACGTAACGTGACGTGGCGGGCTCAGATGAGGGAACCAATAGGATGACGCGTTTCACAGCCCAGCTGCTTCTTCAGATCCAGCACCTCACCACCATGAGCGGACACCCCTCACACTACGGATGATGACTACATCTACGGTCTCTTACATGCCTATTATCCACTTTTAAAGTGTGAGTAGCCATTTGGCCGTTTCCTTTTGTATCTTATTTTATGGATTAAACACGTTATTGCACTTAGATCGGGCGCATCCTTGTCTCTTTTTGTCTATGTTTAGCTTCTTCCATTTTCTAATAATTGCTCCAACAGTGGACCTTTTTTCACCAAGCTGCTTGGAAATTTCCCCGTAGCCCTTTCCAGCCTTGTGGAGGTGTACAATTTTGTCTCTAGTGTCTTTGGACAGCTCTTTGGTCTTGGCCATGTTAGTAGTTGGATTCTTACTGATTGTATGGGGTGGACAGGTGTCTTTATGCAGCTAATGACCTCAAACAGGTGCATCTAATTTAGGATAATAAATGGAGTGGAGGTGGACATTTTAAAGGCAGACTAACAGGTCTTTGAGGGTCAGAATTCTAGCTGATAGACAGGTGTTCAAATACTTCTTTGCAGCTGTATCATACAAATAAATAGTTAAAAAAATCATACATTGTGATTTCTGGATTTTTTTTTTTGATTATGTCTCTCACAGTGGACATGCACCTACGATAACAATTTCAGACCCCTCCATGATTTCCAAGTGGGAGAACTTGCAAAATAGCAGGGTGTTCAAATACTTATTTTCTGCACTGTATGTCAGCCCCCCAACTGTATATATGTCAGACCCATCCCCCGCCACACATACCTGTATATATGTCAGCCCCCACCTGTATATATGTCAGCCCCCACCTGTATGCATGCCACCCCCCACCTGTATATATGTCAGCCCCACCCCCCACCACACGTACCTGTATATATGTCAGCCCCTCACCTGTATATACTGTATGTCAGCCTCGCTCACATCTGTATATATGCCAGCCCTTCACCTGTATATATGCCAGTCCCCCCAACTGTATGTATGCCAGCCCTTCACCTGTATGTATGCCAGCCCCCTCACACCTGTATATCTGACAGCCCCACCCCACTCACACACACCTGTATATATGTCAGCCCCCACCTGTATATATGTCAGCCCCCACCTGTATGCATGCCACCCCCCACCTGTATATATGTCAGCCCCACCCCCCACCACACGTATCTGTATATATGTCAGCCCCTCACCTGTATATACTGTATGTCAGCCTCCCTCACATCTGTATATATGCCAACCCTTCACCTGTATATATGCCAGTCCCCCCACCTGTATGTATGCCAGCCCCCACCTGTATGTATGCCAGCCCCCTCACACCTGTATATCTGACAGCCCCACCCCACTCACACACACCTGTATATATGCCAGTCCCCCCACCTGTATGTATGCCAGCCCCCACCTGTATATATGCCAGCCCTTCACCTGTATGTATGCCAGCCCCCTCACACCTGTATATCTGACAGCCCCACCCCACTCACACACACCTGTATATATGTTAACCCCCCACCTGTATATATGTCAGCCCCACCCCCACCACACATACCTGTATATACAGTATGTCATCCCCTCACCTGTATATATTGTATGTCAGCCTCCCTCACACCTGTATATATGTCAGCCCCTCACCTGTATATATTGTATGCCAGCCCCCTCACACCTGTATATAAGTTAGCCCCACCCTCCACACACCTGCATATCATTTCCTACCTTCTCCTGGCCTGGGTGGGCCCCTAGGGCCCCCGGGGCCCCTTACACTTGTTTTGGCTGTACCCCCCTGATTGCAGTGGATGGCACAGTGCATAATCAGAGCTATAAAGTATTGCCGCGTACACACGACCGTTTTTCATGACGAGAAAAATGGGCATTGAAAATTTATAACATGGTCTATTTTTTATCATCGTTTTCCACGTCATCGTTTTTCTCGTCGTGAACAACAGTCGTGTGTAGGCTTTAACGAGGGGGGAAAAAACGCGCTTGCTCAGAAGCAAGTTATGAGACGGGAAATTTGCATAATAAGCCCAAAGGGTGGCACCACTTGAATGGAACTTCCCCTTTATAGTGCAGTTGTGTGCGTTGTACGTCACCGCTCTTTGCTCGAGCATTTTTTATCACGATCGTGTGTAGACAAGGCAGGCTTGAGAGGAATCACGTCGAGAAAAACTTTGTTTTTTTCCATGACATGAAAAACGGTTGTGTGTACGCGGCATAAGAAGTAGTAGGTTGGTGGTCTCAGCCAGGGGTAGGATTGTGTTTTAGAAGAGGAAGTAAAGCTTTGGAGTTTCGGCTTGAAAAAAAAAAATAATAATTCCACAAGGAACAGGGAGGACGGGGTTAATGTATTTGTGATCTTCTAATTCCAATCTCATATCAAGCAGAGTGTTTGTTAATCGACACAAATAAGTTTGATATAAAAATATTCTCTCTGACAGTTCCCAAAGCTGAAATAATAGAAGTTAATTTATTTCTCATTAGTGAAAATAACTTTTTTCTTTTTTTTTTCTCTTAGACGCCGACTCTCCACGTATCGGAGTTTACAGCTGGTTCTGGAGGAGTCGGAGGAGGGTGCCGAGACCGGAGACTCGAACTACGGGGGTTTATTTACCAAACTTAATGACTTGATTTCTGTGCTTAATTTTACAGCTGAAAAATTACAGCACAATATTGTCGGGGCAATTATGTTTTATATTATTAATGCAGAAGATGTATGCTGCCACCCAAAGCAAAATGCTACAGAATGTGTTGACTTTTCATCAGAGATAAGTAAACACTACAGATATATATATATATATATGCTTAGGTCAAATTTCATGAACGGGGTGTACAACCACTTTAACCACTTCAGCCCCGGACCATATTGCTGGTCAAAGACCAGAGCACTTTTTGCGATTCGGCACTGCGTCGCTTTAACTGACAATTGCGCGGTTGTGCGACGTGGCTCCCAAACAAAATTGGCGTCCTTTTTTCCCCACAAAGAGAGCTTTCTTTTGGTGGTATTTGATCATCTCTGCGGTTTTTAGTTTTTGCGCTATAAACAAAAATAGAGCGACAATTTTGAAAAAAATGCAATATTTTTTACTTTTTTGCTATAATAAATATCCCCCAAAAATATATTTTTTTCCTCAATTTAGGCCGATACGTATTCTTCAACACATTTTTCGTTAAAAGATGATCAAATACCACCAAAAGAAAGCTCTATTTGTGGGGAAAAAAGGACGCCAATTTTGTTTGGGAGCCACGTCGCACAACCGCGCAATTGTCAGTTAAAGCGACGCAGTGCCGAATCACAAAAAGTGCTCTGGTGTTTGACCAGCAATATGGTCCGGGGCTGAAGTGGTTAAAGTGGTTGTACACCCCGTTCATGAAATTTGACCTAAGCATATATATATATATATATCTGTAGTGTTTACTTATCTCTGATGAAAAGTCAACACATTCTGTAGCATTTTGCTTTGGGTGGTAGCATACATCTTCTGCATTAATAATATAAAACATAATAAAAAAAAAATCACAATAAGCGTTTATTGATTGGTTGATTTATTACTAGTAATAACGGCGATCAGCGATTTTTTTCGGTACTGCGACATTATGGCGGACACTTCGGACACTTTTGACACATTTTTGGGACCATTGGCATTTTTATAGCGATCAGTGCTATAAAAATGCATTGGATTACTATAAAAATGCCACTGGCAGTGAAGGGGTTAACACTAGGGGGCGAGGAAGGGGTTAAATGTGTAACCTGGGTGTGTTCTAACTGAAGGGGGGAGGGACTGACTGAGGGAAATTACCCTTCTGTTCATACATTGTGTGAACAGAAGATCAGCATTTCTCCCCCTGACAGGACCGGGAGCTGTGTTTTTACACACACAGCTCTCAGTCCGCGCTCTGTAACGAGCGATCGCGTGTGCCCGGACGGCGCTCGCGCCCGCTGTGCACGCGCACGGGACTCGGGGGGCTGAAAGCGGTACAATTATTTTGCATGGAAATTTGGCTCCCCCGAAGGGAGACCTCATGAGAGCAGGCGAACTAAGCCAGAAAGCCATGTCCACCCACTCCCAAGACATTCAGAGCAGGCCCGAGGACCCACACTCTACTGATCATCACTCTGTGACAAACGTGACAACAAACAAAAAAAAATACATAAAAGTGACGACACAGGGGTAAATAAAATAAAGTAGGGGTCCGGAGAAGAAAGATGAGGGAGAGTGAAAGTGGCCATCCTACAATACGATGGCCGGCCCTCCGGCCAGGAATCAAAAATTCCTCTGGTCCCAGCCAAAAGGCCCGGCCCTAGAGGCAGGTGTGAAAAAAGTGTGTGTGGTGATGTGACCAAAGTGCCACACTTGAAGTGCCCTCTCAAACACTTGTGCAAGTACGGCACCCCTGGACTGCCACTCCAGGGGCACAATCACCACAGGCTTTTCTCTCAACCCTGACCAACAGCCCAGACCAGCAGCACCCATCCCAAGAAGGAAGGGTAGGATTGGGGAGAGAGCCCATCAGCTGGCTATTCCCGCTACTCCCATCACTCCCTCCTAATCACATTCGGGAAATACTAGCCGCTCCCCCGGTGGGAAGGAGGAGCTAGTGTTCTCTCCCGAAAAACTGTCCGGGGCAGGCACCACAGAATCCAGGCCAGAAGGCCAGGGACCCGACCCTTCAGCTTCGACCGCTTGATTCTCCCTCCCGATCAGAAGGCTTCCACCTCCACGCCAGCAGGTTCTGCATCTGCCACCGCCATCCCTTTCCACCTCGCTGTGTACTAGGGACGGGTAGCTTAGCGCCACCTCCTGGCAACTGATAAGAACAGATACTACACTTGATCTTAGCCAAAAGGCCGAGAAGCGATGAACTCCTGAGAAGGTAGACTGTGTGTTCCCTTACGAAAGTCAAGATTTAATTTACAGGCCTGTCAGACGGTTTTGCGAACTATTCAGAGAAATCGTTTCTGGTTTTAGAGAACGAGGTTTGAAACTTGTTCCTCAGACATGATACCCCTTTGGACATCAGGAACAATGAAAGAAAAATCCACAAATCTCTTCCCACAAATGAAAAGCCGTCTATTTTTCTGCCTGCTGATTCTCTTCCAGGCCCCAATAGCTCCGACAAATGGGGACTTTTTTTTTTTTAGGAGCATTTGCATAAGATTTGCATGTCATTCTCCGTTACATTCATTGACACAGCAGGAACATCACTTAATCGTTCTTAGACCAGCCAGAGAGTCCTTGCATGAATATCATCTTTTAAACATTTGGGACTGAAATAGCACCATGAAGAAGCCTGTAATTTAAAGGAACTAGAGAGGAAAAAAATTAAATGTCTCTATATTAATGAGGGCACTTAGACTTGGCAAAGTTTTGTGCCTATTAGACCTCTTGCTGGAAGACCCCATGAGTTGCCCTTAACCACTTAAGACCCGGACCAAAATGCAGGTAAAGGACCGGGCCCCTTTTTGCGGTTCGGCACTGCGTCCCTTTAACTGACAATTACGCGGTCGTGCGACGTGGCTCCCAAACAAAATTTGGCGTCCTTTTTGGTGGTATTTGATCATCTCTGCGGTTTTTATTTTTTGTGCAATAAACAAAAATAGAGCGACAATTTTGAAAAAAAATGCAATGTGCAAATGCAATTTACTTTATAATAAATATCTCCAAAACATATATTAAAAAAACATTTTTTTCCTCAGTTTAGGCCGATACGTATTCTTCTACATATTTTTTGAAAAAAAAAAAAAAAATTACAATAAGCGTTTATCGATTGGTTTGCGCAAAATTTATAGCGTTTACAAAATAGGGGATAGTTTTATTGCATTTTTATGAATTTTTTTGGTTACTACTACTAATGGCGGCGATCAGCGACTTTTTTCGTGACTGCGACATTATGGCGGACACAACGGACAATTTTGACACATTTTTGGGACCATTGTCATTTTCACAGCAAAAAATGCACTGAATACTGTAAAAATGACAATTGCAGTTTAGGAGTTAACCACTAGGGGGCACTGTAGGGGTTAAGTGTGACCTCATATGTGTTTCTAATTGTAGGGGGGTGGGGCTGGACGTTTGACGTCATTGATAGTGTTTCCCTATATCAGGGAACAGACGATCAATGACATTGCCACACAGAATGAATGAATGAAAACTTATATAGCGCAACACATGCAAACTTAATCGCCTCTGGGCGTTTGTTGTTCCTGTCTCCTTTGGTATCAAAAGAGATGAGTCTTGATCTTTCTCCTGAAGGCTAAGTGGTTCTCCTCCAACCGAATGCTGGTTAGTAGTGTTGAGCAGAATATGCCATATTCGATTTCGCGATATATCGAATATATCGAATATAGTCGAATATTCGAGATATATTCGTTAAATGCGAATATTCGCGATATTTTTTGTAAATGAAATAATTGCGAAACTTCGCTATTGCGAATTGCGAAATTTCGGGAAATGCGGAATGGAGCACTCTGATTGGCTCAGAATATTCGTGATATATTACAATACAAAATAATTGCGAATATTCGGCAAATGCGGAAGGAGCACTCTGATTGGCTCAGAATATTCGTGATATTTTATAATACAAAATAATTGCGAAATTTCGAGAAATGCGGAATGGAGCACTCTGATTGGCTCAGAATATTTGTGATATTTTATCGTAATTTCGCAAAAATGCGAATGAGAAATTGATTGCGGAATTTCGACAGTAACACTCTGAAATCGAATATATGTGTTATTTTAGCTAAAAACAATATTGCGAATTTCTCGAAAATAATCGCGCGATATCGCTATTGCCGAATAATCGCATTGCGATTTTTCGGCAATATAAAATGATCGCTGCAGCTACTCGGCCCAAGGTCTCTAATCATACCAGCAATGCTTTTAGACGTCGATGGGGATCTCTAGGATGTGATCTGTTCTAAAAAAAAATTGAAATAATACGAATATTCGAAATAGCGAATATTCACCGCGAAATTCGGAATATATCGCGAATACTCGAATATGCCATATTCGAGCCGAATATTCGCAATACGAATATTCGTGAGCAACACTACTGGTTAGTAAAGAGTTCCATAGTCTGGGACCTTGGACCGCGAATCTCCTTTCTCCTTTGGACTTATATCTGGCTTTCGGTATCTGAAGGAGATTTTGATTGGTGGATGTGATTGGGATTGTGAGCTTTTATTTTTTCGCATAGATAATGGGGGGCATGTGTTTACACTCACCTCTCCCCGTTCTTGAGCTCCTGTGACCGATCGCGGGACTCGGGAGGCAATCGGGTCCCGCAGTCACGGAGCTTCCGGACCGTGCGCGCGCCGCGCGTACATGCCCACGACCCACGGCTGGGCACTTAAAGAGGACGTACAGGTACGTGCTTGTGCCCAGCCGTGCCATTCTGCCGACGTTTATGTGCAGGAGGCGGTCCTTCAGTGGTTAAAGGGAAATTTGCCTTTCCAGGTGTATGCTTGAAGCTTTCACCTGTGGATGGTAAAGTAATAGCCAAACATGATGTTGGGGGCAAATTGTTGAGGTTATTGGCATTGGTGTGCACCCCAGAGCAGCCTATTGCATTAGGGGGTGCACCCCAGAGCACAAACACACGTGCATGTATACTGTGTCAGCAGAGCAGTGGACGGTGTCAGTAGATTTTTATTACCCCAGCCATTAATGTCTAAACCGCTGGTAACAAAAGTGAGTACACCCCTTAAGGGAAAATGTCCAAATTGGGCCCAATTAGCCATTTTACCTCCGCGGTGTCACGTGACTCGTTAGTGTTACATGGTCTCAGGTGTGAATGGGGAGCAGGTGTGTTAAATTTGGTGTTATCACTCTCACTCTCTCATACTGGTCAATGGAAGTTCAACATGGCGCCTCATGGCAAAGAACTCTCTGAGGATCTAAAAAAAACAATAAGGCTTCATTTCCACTGGCGTTTTTACAGCCACTTTTCTGAGCATTTTTTACAGCTTAAAAACGCCTGTCCATGTTTATTTTAGAAAAAAAAATTAAAAAAAATTGGAGCTGGAGCTTTAAAAACGCTGCGGCGGCATTTTTGAGCGTTTTTTAATGTCTGGCGTTTTTACAGCTCTATTGCTGGAGCTTCAGAACGCACTGGTCCCGCTTTTTTTTTGCAGCTTAGAAACACCTCAGCCATCTACAGCTCAAAAACATCATGGTGGGCATGAGGCCATAGACTAACATGGACAGGCGTTTTTAAGCTGCAAAAAATGCCCAGAAAAGTGGCTGTAAAAACGCCAGTGGAAATGAGTCCTTATTGTTCTACATAAAGATGTCCTAGGCTATAAGAAGAAGATTGCCAAGACCCTGAAACTGAGCTGCAGCACGGTGGCCAAGACCATCCAGCGGTATAACAGGACGGGTTCCCCTCAGAACAGGCCTCGCCATGGTCCTCCAAAGAGGTTGAGGTCACGTGCTCAGCGTCATATCCAGAGGTTGTCTTTGGGAAATAGACGTATGAGTGCTGCCGGCATTGCTGCAGAGGATGAAGGGGTGGTGGGGGGTCAGCCTGTCAGTGCTCAGACCATACGCCGCACACTGCATCAAATTAGTCTGCATGGCTGTCATCCCAGAAGGAAGCCTCTTCTAAAGATGAGGCACAAGAAAGCACCGCAAACAGTTTGCTGAAGACAAGCAGACTAAGGACATGGATTACTGGAACCATCTCCTGTGGTCTGATGAAACCAAGATAAACGTATTTGGTGTCAGATGGTGTCAGGCGTGTGTGGGGGGGACCAGGCGAGGAGAACAAAGACAAGTGTGTCTTGTTTACAGTCAGGCATGGTGGGGGGAGTGTCATGGTCTGGGGGCTGCATGCGTGCTGCTGGCACTGGGGGGCTACACATCATTGAGGGGACCATGAAGGGTGTAGAGGGGTCAAAGTGCTGGGGGGATAGCTGGGATGTGGAAGAGTAGCCCGAGCTCAAGGATCAGCTGCTTTGGGGAAAGGGCAGGAGGGCAGGGGCCCCCCATGCAGCCTGGGGCCCCTGGGCAATGCCCAGGTGTGCCCTCTCATTAAGACAGCCCTGAACAGCGCCCTCCAGCTCTTTTGTGGGCAGAGTGTCAGTCTCTTTTCACCGCCACCCTTACAGTCTCTTCATCTGCTGACGAAGGATTCCATTTAAAAAGCTTTTATTTTTAGTTTCCGAGAAAGAAAAGAAAATTATTCGCTAAAACAGATAATGGCCGCTGCACAGGACCTCTGCTAAGAGAAAAAAAAATCCCATCTTTCCATTTAATTTTCCTGGCATGGAGAAGAATTACTATGACAACTCCCAGTCTGAGTCCCGGGGAAGAGGAGCGCGGCGGCGGTGGGGAATGGGGAGCGCGGGGAAGACTAATTAGCCGTCTAATGACAAGAAAAACAAAAATTGCCAGTGACACTTTCTCCGGCTCCTGGCGCTGCGACTCAGATTTTTTCCATTTCTTTTTTTTTTTTAAAGAACGGCAACTACTTTTTCGACGTTTCGCTTAACGCTGACATGTCAGAGAATCAGAGATACCCGGGCCTCGTACATAAACGTTCATTAGGTCCAGGACTAGATGTGCGCTCTGCGAATTAGTCTGAGATCTGTGCTTTTTTATTTCTCTCTAAAAAATGGGAAAGCTGAATTCCATTTACAGATATTAGCCTGTTCATAGTCTCTGAAAATCTCCTGCAGCATGTCTGCAGTCTCTGACCATCTCTTGTATCATGTCTGCAGTCTCTGACCATTTCTTGTATCATGTCTGCAGTCTCTGACCATCTCCTGCATCATGTCTGCAGTCTCTGACCATCTCTTGTATCATGTCTGCAGTCTCTGACCATCTCTTGTATCATGTTCACAGTCTCTATTTCTTGTATCATGTCTGCAGTCTCTGACCATCTCTTGTATCATGTCTGCAGTCTCTGACCATCTCTTGTATCATGTTCACAGTCTCTATCTCTTGTATCATGTCTGCAGTCTTTGACCATCTCTTGTATCATGTCTGCAGTCTCTGACCATCTCCTGTATTATGTCTGCAGTCTCTGACCATCTCCTGTATCGTGTCTGCAGTCTCTGACCATCTCCTGCATCATGTCTGTAGTCTCTGACCATCTCTTGTATCATGTTCTCAGTCTCTGACCGTCTCCTGCATCATGTCTGCAGTCTCTGACCATCTCCTGTATCATGTCTGCAGTCTCTGACCATCTCCTGTATCATGTCTGCAGTCTCTGACCATCTCCTGTAGTATGTCTGCAGTCTCTGACCATCTCCTGTAGTATGTCTGCAGTCTCTGACCATCTCCTGTAGTATGTCTGCAGTCTCTGACCATCTCCTGTAGTATGTTTTCAGTCTCTGACCACCTTCTGCATCATGTTTGCAGTCTCTGACCATCTCCTGCATCATGTCTGCAGTGTCTGACAATCTCCTGCATCATGTCTGCAGCCTCTGATCCTCTCAGCGACCATGCAATTGTCTGTTAAAGCGTCGCAGTGCCGTATCGCAAGAAAATGGCCCGGTCATTGGGGCTGAAGTGGTTTATATAAAATACGAATCTATTCAAAAACATAAAAAAACGTAAAATAGACGTAAAACGTGAACAGAATGACAACAAGTAGTTTGCCAAAGCTGTCTACTAACCACTTGCCAATCGTGGGGCGTCCGTGGACGGAACGTTGTCACCCTAAAACAGGAAGAGCCCAAGGCAAGGACTTTCTTGGCAGGATCGCCAGGGAATATTTTAACGACAAATAAAGTTTTATGTCATTGAAAAAGACTTTGGTAATGACATTGTTGAAAGCTCACACTCAGATTTTTGCGGCTGGTTTTACATCGACTTTAAGATCGTTCTTTTGCAGATGGCGTAGTAAATATGACAGGCGCATAAATCTTCCAAAACCGGCTCGTAAATGCCATCAGCCATGCTGCTAAAAACCGCAAAAGACGCAGGAAGACACCGAGCGCATGTTAGGAATCGAATGATTCCCCGCCGCGCGGCTTGTGATAATAAAAACAGAATTCTGCGCGCGTTCTGCTGCCATGATACAGGGATACGCATCCAAAAAGATCATAAACGGCGGCCACCCGCGCCGAGGCCACCGCCGGGCGACGCCGCAGCATCTGGGACCCTCCGGTCTGCCAAGTACATGAGAATAGATTGAGCGATCGCGGCAAACGGGGGGGGGGGCAACCCAGATGAACGCTGGACGCCTGCTCCGTTCCCGGCTCGGCTTGTCTTGTCGGCGGGCTGCGGAGATCATTAGGGAGATGAAGGGTAATATTTTATAACCCCACCCCCCCGCCGAGCTGGAGATTATTAAACCCAAAGAGACAGCGAGGGGACGCGACGGGGGGGGGGGGGGGCGCAGGATGGCACCGAGGCGCGCGGATTAACATATTGATAACTGATGGCTCACAAAAACATCTCCGGCCAACTTGGAGCGGCACGAGCCTTTTTGGCAAACGGGGAAGAGCGTAGGAGCCACGCCACCGCTGACTTGATAAATGAGAATTAATTTATGTGGGGCTGCCTTCGGGCCTTTTGGATTGCCAGTTGCGACCTTGGCTGTGCGCTAAGAAAAAAAGAGAATGAATTTTTAAAGTGGACCAGTTTATGAACAAACACTTTAAAGGGGTTGTAAAGGGGCAATTTTCTTTTTCCTAAATATCTTCCTTTCCCTCAGTGCCGTCCTCCTTCACTTACCTCATCCTTTGATTTTGCTTTTAAATGTCCTTATTTCTTCTGAGAAATCCTCACTTCCTGTTCTTCTGTCTGTAACTACACACAGTATTGCCGCGTACACACGGCAGAGAAACTCGACGGGCAGAACACGAGGTTCTCTGCCGGCCGTCAGAATCGGCGACCCGCCCGTCGGGAATGGCAACCAGCCATTCATCCCGACGGGCCGTCGAGCAAATAGAGAACCTGTTCTCTATTTGCTCGACGGGTTTCCCGATGGGCGGGGCTCGCCGAGAGCGTACACACGGCCGAGGTTCTCCTCAGAATGCGGCTCCCAGAGAGGTTCTCGCTGGTTTCTGCCGAGAACCTCGGCCGTGTGTACGGGGCTTAATGTGAGGCTTTCTCCCTGGTGTGGAGTGTCGTGCTCGCCCCCTCCCTTGGACTACATGAAAGTCAGGACGCCCACTAACACACAGCTCCTTTCTCTATCTGCAACGTAGAGAGCCTCCTGACTCTCCTGTAGTCCAAGGGAGGGGGCGAGCGCGACGCTCCACACCAGGGAGAAAGCCTCGCATTACTGTGTGGAGTTGCAGACAGAAGAACAGGAAGTGAGGATTTCTCAGAAGAAATAAGGACATTTAAAAGCAAAATGGAAGGATGAGGTAAGTGAAGGAGGACACTGGCAGCAATTAAAGGGGCACAGTAGCGACAAATGATGGGCACAGTGGCAGCAATTGATGGGCACCCTGGCAGCAATTTATGGGTACAGTAGCTGCGTTTGATGGGCACAGTGGCTGCATTTGATGGGCACAGTGGCTGCGCTTGATGGGCACAGTAGCTGCATTTGATGGTAACAGTAGCTGAATTTGACGGGCACAGTGGCTGCGCTTGATGGGCACAGTAGCTGCATTTGATGGTAACAGTAGCTGAATTTGATGGGCACAGTGGCTGCGCTTAATGGGCACAGTAGCTGCATTTGATGGGCACAGTAGCTGAATTTGATAGGCACAGTAGCTGCGTTTGATGGGCACAGTGGCTGCGTTTAATGGCACAGTGGCTGCGTTTGATGGGCACAGTGGCTGCGCTTGATGGGCCCAGTGGCTGCGTTTGATGGACACAGTGGCTGGATTTGATGGGCACAGTGGCTGCATTTGATTGACACAGTGGCTGCGCTTGATGGGCACAGTGGCTGCGCTTGATGGGCACAGTGGCTGTGTTTGATGGGCACAGTGGCTGCGTTTTATGGCACAGTGGCTGCATTTGATGGGCACAGTAGCTCCAATTGATGGGCACAGTGGCTGCGTTTGATGGGCACAGTGGCTGCGTTTAATGGCACAGAGGCTGCGTTTAATGGCACAGTGGCTGCATTTGATGGGCACAGTGGCTGCATTTGATGGGCACAGTGGCTGCAATTGATGGGCACAGCGGCTGCATTTCATGGCACAGTGGCTGCATTTGATGGGCACAGTAGCTGCAATTGATGGGCGCAGTGGCTGCACTTGATGGGCACAGTGGCTGCGTTTGATGGGCACAGTGGCTGCGTTTGATGGGCACAGTGGCTGCGTTTAATGGCACAGAGGCTGCATTTAATGGCACAGTGGCTGCATTTGATGGGCACAGTGGCTGCAATTGATGTGTTTTTTTTTCAGTTTGTTTGCGCATTTTGAGCACACCTCATACATTCATCCCTCATACTGTTGTAACATGGGCTATAAAACAGTGGGGGTTCAGCTTCTACTTAAAGGACAGGTCCACTTTAAGAGTAAATAAGGTTACAAGTTAAAAATTGGTGCAGAATTCGGCTTGCTGAACAAAATGACGTCAAACCCAGAAATGTTCTCCCCGCAATGATCAGAGATTTATCTTCCCTGCACTGTGTAGTTGTACAGATAAGATTATGTCCATTCCCATAAATAAATGCATCGTGATTGGCCAACAAGAAGAATGGAGGGGACTTAATGGAAGCAAGAGCGCAATGGAGTCATGTACCTACCTCTGACAAATGTCACTCTGTTTTTAACATTTCAGTCCTGAATCATATTTTATCATTTTTTTCACTCCAGCAAGCAATTAACATTTGCTAAATTGCCTTTCAAGACATTTTATAAATATTCCGGAGTTTACACCTGTGAGTGGAAATGGAAGAAATGTCTGAGCGGAAGGAGGGGAGCCGAGAGCGGCTTTCAGAGAATGGCGGGGACGTGACATGAAGCCAGTGGCGTTGCTTGGCTAGAGCAGGGGGTGTGGACGGCACCTGGGTGACACCCGCCAGAGAGGTGACACCCATGGGGAGGGGTCTGTACTGCTGGGGGGGTCTGCACCGGATGGGTCTGAACTGAGGGGGGTATCTGTACTGCTGGGGGTATCTGTACTGCTGGGGGGTGCCTATACTGAGGGGGGTGTCTGTACTGCTGGGTGGTAAGAACTGATATCCAACCGCAATGGTGTCACCCACATCCGTGACAGCGGAACTAGCCTGCCCAGTGCCCTGCAGGACACTGGAGGGGGTGGTCTATGATACACCAGAGAGCGCGATGGGAGTGTTGGGGGTTGGGGCCACTGAGTAGCAGTGGCGGCCTGTCCGATAGGGGCGCCGGAGCGCCACCACCTCTATCCACAGCCGCTATCCCCCATGCTCTAGCCAGTAAACGGCTGCCACTGTGTATATATACACACAGTAATACCTTGGATTGCAAGTAATGCGGTTTACAATCGTTTCGCAATATAAGCTATTTTTTTTTTTAAATCCTGATTCAATTTGCAAGCGTTGTCTCGCAAGTTAAGCTGGATTCAAGCTTCTGGGGTGTGCAGTATCACATGTGGCCAGAGGTACGGGGGGGGGGGCGCCGTGATGCTCGGAGACGATCGGAGACCCTCCGTTCCCGAGTGTCTCCGGCGGCCCCGCACCTCTGGCCACATGCGGCACTGCACACACCAGCAGTGGCACTGGAACGCATTATCTGAGTTTCAATTGATTCCTATGGAGAAACATGCTTTGAAATACGAGTGCTGAGGCTTCATGACCCCTGACATTCTGTCTGGACAGTGCTGATTGGTCATGTGCTGATCACTTGCACCCCCCCCCCCATAAAAAACCTCTCTAGCAATAGACACCAAACTGAGCATGTGCAGAGTGCCTCCTGGGGCTCTTTTCTACCACCCCCCCCCCCACAAAAAAATCAAATCCTGACTCAACTTGCGAGTGTTGTCTCGCAAGAAAAGCCGGATTCAAGCTTCTGGGGTGTGCAGTACCACATGTGGCCAGAGATACGGGGGGCGCCGTGATGCACGGAGATGCTTGGAGACCACTCAGAGACAATTGGAGACCCTCCGTTCCCGAGTGTCTCGGGCGCCCCGGCACCTCTGGCTACACTGTACACACTAGCAGTGGCACAGGAATGCATTATGTAAGTTTCCATTGATTCCTATGGGGAAACTCGCTTTGATATACGAGTGCTAAGGCTTCATGACCCCTGACATTCTGTCTGGACAGTGCTGGTCCTGTGCTGATCACTTGCACCCCCCCCCAAAAAAAACCTCTCTAGCAATATACACCAAACTGAGCATGTGCAGAGTGCCTCCTATGGCTCTGGATTGGGGACAGTGTGAAGGGGAGGATCAGAAAATTTTAAAAATGAAAAAGCGCAAATCCAGGATGGAAGCTAACACGCCCATGCACAATGTGAGAAGCTGTGTGAACTCTGGCTATAGTGGATTTGCACAAAACTCCAATTAACATGAGCGCAGTGGACTCCCTGACTATGGCGGTTGCCGTGTTCCTGAACGCCATTAGCATCTCTGCGGTTGGTTTCACTTGTTGCCTGGAATTGGTCCTTTAAAAATTATCATCAATGGTTAGGCACTTATCATTAGTGAAATCTTCTGGATTCGGTATCATCCCTGCATGAGAGCGCGAGCGACAGTCATCAGTGTCTATTCTACTAATTAAGATAATTGATGAGATATTTCGCCGGTAGGAGAGTTTTTTTTCTTTAATAACCATCCTATTCATTATGCCGGTAAAGTATATAAAAGTATAAAATAAAATACACTTCTGTCCTACAAAACCTTTCTACCCAGTAATGGGAATAACTGGGACACCTTTTGACACACAGCAACCTCTCTACGATTGTACTCATTGGGCCAGATTCAGGTAGGATGGCGGATCTTTATTCTGGCGTAACGTTCGTCATTTACGTTACTCCGCCGAAACTTTAGGAGCAAGTATTGTATTCACAAAGAACTTGCTCCTAAAGTTGCGACGGCGTAGCGAAAATGAGTCGGCGGAATTCAAATTGGGCGGGTAGGGGGCGTGTAGTATTTAAACTAGGCAGGATCCCGCGGCGAACGTACTGCGAATGCGTCGGCTGTCAATGTATCCCAGTGCGCATGCTCCACATTAGGACGGTGTTTTCGTCATCAACGTCAATGACGTCAATCCCCATTCAGGGACGAGTTACGCAAACGTCGTGAAACTTTTTCAATTCGACGCGATGACGACGGCCATACTTAACATAGGATGCTCCACCTAGGGGTCATGTTTTTCTTTACGCCGCTTATCTCTTACGGAAACGTCGGAAAGTCACTGCGTCGGGCCCGCGTACGATCGTGAATTGCCGTCTCTCGCTGATTTACATATTTTTGGCGTAAATCAGCGGGAACGCCCCGAGCGGCCATTTTAAAATTGCAGTTCCGATACGACGGCGAAATACAATTACGCCGCTCGTATCTGAACTCAATCCCGGCGTATCTTGTTTTCTGACTACAGAAAACAGATACGACGGCGTAGGTTAGAAGTTACGCGGCTTATCTACAGATCAGCGGCGTAACTTCTACCTGAATCTGGCCCATTATGGTGACTTGAAGATTACGGGCCAGATTCACAGAGCCATTACTCCGGTGTATCTCCTGATAGGCCGGCGTACTTTCAAATTTCCCGCGTCGTATCATTAGTTTGAATCCTCAAACCATGATACGGCGGCTTCGGGCTTCGATCCGACAGGCTTAAGTCTTCGTACGCCGTTGGATCAACGCTGCAAACTTTTTCCGCCTGCTGGGTGGAGTTCGTGTCGTTTTCAGCGTCGGGGTATGCAAATTAGCTTTTTCCGGCGATCCACGAAGTTACGATCGTCCGTCGCATTCTCTTACGGCATCTTTAGTCATCGTTTTGCTGCGTAAAGTTAGGGAAGCAAAAATCTGGTCTATAGTTAGACAGCCCATGTTAAGTATGGCCGTCGTTCCCGCGTCGAATTTCAAATTTTTTTTTTTTTTTTTTGCGTAAGTCGTCCGGGAATAGGAATGTACGTAAACGACGCTATTTAAAAAAAATCGAAAGTAACGACGTAATTTTGCGCAATGCACAGCGGGAAATTTTTGAACGGAGCATGCGCAGTTCGATCGCCGCGGGGACGCGCCTAATTTAAATGCGTCACGCCCCCTAATCGCGTAGTTCGATTCCCCTGCAAGAAATACACTACGCCGCCGTACCTTACGGGCCGAAATCTACCAGAATTCGTAAAATAAGGCGGTTTAGTGTATCTCTGATACTCTGCGCCAGGGCAATTGTACCTGAATCTGGCCCTACCTTTTTAAGCCTGAAATCATATGAATATTGTATATTTCCCTGTACACCAAGCAGATGGAGCATGTGGCACCTTGTATTTAATTTTCCAGTTCCTCTGCTTAAAAAAAAAAAAAAAAATGCATACAAAGCTCAGTAGCTCAGGCTTATATTTACACACAGTGAATAACTCAGAACACTGACCCCTCCCCCTTCAATTGCTTTCCTGCCTCTCTGGAGAGAGAGAGAGAGAGAGAGAGAGAGAGAGAGAGAGAGAGAGAGAGAGAGAGAGAGAGAGAGAGAGAGCACCTGAAGGCAATCACCTTCCCCTCCCGGGAACACAATTTCCCCTGAAACATGTTGGCTTCCCTTAATGCTCTTAATAAAAAAAACAAAAAAAAACTTGGCATAGACTCCATAATGTCATGTAAAAATGTATTATTGTTTTATTAAAAAATAAAATATAAATAAATATATACGGTATATACAATATATATATATATATATATATATATATATATATATATATATATATATAGATAGATAGATAGATAGAAAACAATTGTTATTGTTATATTGTTTTATTAAAAACCGTTAAAAATTAGTATTATTGTTTTATTAACCACTTAAGGACCCCCGCACGCACATATACGGCCACAGAATGGCACGTACAGGCACAAGGGCGTAAATTTACGTCCCCGCCTAAGTGCGGTTCGGGGGTCCCATCGGGACCCCCTCGGCGGCGTGCGGGGGTTCCCCTGGCTCCGGGTGCGATCCGGGACGAGCGGGCGGATGTCGGCGTTTACCCGCCCCCCCGCGATCGCTCCCAGCCAATGCGCGCGCTCCCCCTTCTGTCACTTCCTCCTCCTGTGTAAACACAGGAAGGGGGAAGTGATGTAATCTCCCATTGCAGCGGTATTTCCAACCGCTGCGATGGGAGAAACACCTCACAGTAAGTCCTGCACCAACACTACACTGACATACACACACATAGGCATACTTAACCCCTTGCGATCTGCCCCCCCACCCCCCCTGTCACAGTGTCACTGAATGCAGTGATCTAATCACTGCATTTAGTGTCAGTGTGACAGGCAGTGTAAAATCAGTTAGTGTTAGGTTCAGGATAGCCCCCCCAACCCCCCTAATAAAGTTTTAACCCCCTGATCACCACCCTAGTTAACTCTTTCACTCCCTATTGCCAGCGTCACTAAGCGATAATTTTTCTGATCGCTGTATTAGTGTCGCTGTTCCCGCTAGGTAGCTATTTTTTTTTATTGCAATTTTTTTTTTTACTAAAGACATGTGGCTGAATAAATTTTGGCCTAAATGTTTGACTAAAATTTAGTTTATTTGATTTTTTTTTAACAAAAAGTAAAAAATAGTGTTTTTTTTTCAAAAATGTCGCTCTATTTTTGTATATAGCGCAAAAAATAAAAATCGCAGAGGTGATCAAATACCACCAAAAGAAAGCTCTATTTGTGGGAAGAAAAGGACGCAAATTTTGTTTGGGAGCCACGTCGCACGCCCGCTCAATTGTCTGTTAAAGCGACGCAGTGCCGAATCGCAAAAACACCTTGGGTCATTTACCAGCGTATTGGTCCGGGTCTTAAGTGGTTAAAAATATATATATATATATATATATATATATATATATATATATATACATATAGTTATGTAAACAAATATATATATATATATATATGTATATGTACTGTATATATGACATTATAAATAAATATTAGTTCCTATTTATTATTTGTATAAATATATTAGGCCTGGTTCACGCCTAGCCATTTTTAGTGAATTTTCGGTTTTGCAGAACCACACTGCAATCCATTTAACACAGTTTCCTATGGGTCATGTTCACATCTGTGCATTTTTTGGGTTCTGGTTTTAGACTTCAATGGATCAAAAACGTGTATTGAAAACAGCAAAACGCACCTGGTGTGAACCAGGCCTTATTGTTATTATATTATAATAATAATAAAAAAAAAAATATATATATATATATATATATATATATATATATATATATATATATAATATACACAAAATTAATCAATGATCAAATAATTATGTATATTATAATATACATATATTACATTTTTCATTATTATTAATAATATATTATATAAATATTAATATATATTATATTAATGTATATTATCATATATAACAATGTAATATAATTAATCTCTCTTCTTTTTTTTCTTTTTTATTGTCCACCCCCTGCACATTTCTTGTCATCGATTAAGTCTGGGTTTCTGAATCTTGAAGGTGATTTTCTATTAATTAATATTTCTTGGTTTGCATATTTAAAGTCCCTTATATATTATATTTAAAACAAATCTCAATGTTCTGCTGTCGCAGTACTTTTATTTTTTTTCTCCTGCGAATTTTAAAAGCTGAAATTTGTCACGTGCTGTTTGTCAGCTATGTTCTAACCTTGGGGCATTATTTAAAAAATAAAATAATTTATTATTATTATTTAAAAAATATATTGTTATTAATATTATTACACACATGTATATATATATATTATAAAAAAATATATAAATACATATTCATTATTATTAATAATACATTATATAAAATATTTATATTTATAAAATATTTATATAATATCACCTTACATATAGTCCCTTATATATTATATTTAAAAAAAATCTCAATCTCAATACATAGTGTAATACCATCAGGGGAAATTTAATAACAAATAAAAGCCAACTACAAACTAAGCTGAAAGTCGATTGTATAAAAACAGATGCCGGTCGGCAACAAGAGGGATGATCATCCCCATTGAGAACGTCATTTTATGACGAAACGCGTCTGGGTACATGGCGTGCAGTGACGTCACCGCGTTCGACGCTACGAGGAAGGGCTCCTCTTGTTGCCGGCCGGCATCTGTTTTTATACGATCGACTTTCAGCTTCGTTTGTAAGTAGGCTTTTATTAAATTTCCCCTGATGGTATTACACTATGTATGGTCCTTCATTTCTTGATTTGCGGTTGGCGGTAACCTGTACCAATGCTGAGGACCGTTTATGAGGCTACTTCTGGACCTAATCTGCTGTCATCTGCCTGTGTTCCTTGAACGGCTGTGGAGCTCATATATGCTGATACCTTACTACCTGTTGGTAAGCCTCTGTCCATGTGGTGGTGGTTCACCGAATCTTGAAAGCACTTGGGTGTTATTTGTCTTCAGGCATCATTTTACTGGACTTACATTTTTTATTTTTTATTTATTCACAAGGACTTTGTTGTTTTGTGTTTGCACTTATCGGCGCAGTTTTTTCTTTTTCTTTATGTCATTGTGGTATACACGCTTACTGCTGCCGTTTTGAAATAATTTTTCATATTTACACTGGTTTAGCGCAATTTTTTTCTCTTATTTATTGTTTGTCAGCTATGTTCTAACCTTGGGGCATTTATTAAAAAATAAAATAATTTATTATTACTATTATTTAAAAAATTAAATATATTATTATTAATATTAATACACACACATACACACACATATATATATATATATATATATATATATATATATATATATATATATATATATATATATATATATAAAATAAACAAATTATAAATACATATTTATAATTATATAAAATATTTATATAATATCACCTTACATATCTTTAAAAAAAAAAAAAAATATCACAGAACTACAATTTCTTTTTATTTATTTTTTATTCTCCTGCGAATTTTAGGAGCTGAAATGTATCAAGCGCGGTTTGTCAGCTGTGTTCTAACCTTGGGGCAAAGTTCCCGTGCAAGGTATACTCCTAATTTTATCTCTCTAAAAGCCTGGCGGATTCATTTTTCACTCTCCCGCGCTGGGAAAGCGTCCAGGACTTGCGAACGTATTTGTAAGGTGCCTGGCAAGATAATGTCAGCCTTAAAAAAAAAAAAAAATCGCTGAAAATTGAGTTTCGCCGGCTATAAAACTCAGACATATTAACGGCATCATTCATGTGAGCTCATTAGGGCCGTTACCCAGCATGCCTTGGTAAGGATGGCAGCAGACGGGCCTCTGACCAATGGAAGAGAGGCGGATCTGGCAGGTAACCAGCATATTTTATGAACTCATTTATTGTTACTTGTGCCAAAGCCTGGAGGGTTTGGTGTTTTCTACACAACCCACTAAATAGGTCTTTAAGGGCATAATAAAAAAAATATATATCGTTTATAGATCAGCTATATATCTCACCTGCTTGTGTTCTGTAGCTGCTGAGACGAGCGTGCCGGTACACATGCTGATGTTGAGCACAGGCGTCAAACTGGTGGCCCTCTAGCTGTTGCGGAACTACAAGTCCCATGATGCATTGCAAGGCGAAGTAAGTCTCCTCTCCCCCAGGAAAGTCCCCCCCAGGTAAGTCTCCTCTCCCCAAGGTAAGTCTCCTCTCTCCCAGGTAAGTCTCCTCTCCCCCAGGTAAGTCTCCTCTCCCCAAGTAAGTCTCCTCTCCCCAAGTAAGTCTTCTCTCCCCAGGTAAGTCTTCTCCCCCCAGGTAAGTCTTCTCCCCCCAGGTAAGTCTTCTCCCCCCAGGTAAGTCTCCTCTCCCCAAGTAAGTCTCCTCTCCCCAAGTAAGTATCCTCTCCCCAAGTAAGTATCCCTCTCCCCAGCTAAGTCTCTCTCTACCAGGTAAGTCTCCTCTCCCCCAGGTAAGTCTCCTCTCCCCAAGGTAAGTCTCCTCTCCCCAAGTAAGTCTCCTCTCCCCAAGTAAGTCTCCTCTCCCCAAGTAAGTCTTCTCTCCCCAGGTAAGTCTTCTCCCCCCAGGTAAGTCTCCTCTCCCCAAGTAAGCCTCCTCTCCCCAAGTAAGTATCCTCTCCCCAAGTAAGTATCCTCTCCCCAGCTAAGTCTCTCTCTACCAGGTAAGTCTCCTCTCCCCCAGGAAAGTCCCCCCCAATTAAGTCCCCCCCAGGAAAGTCCCCCCCAGGTAAGTCTCCTCTCCCCAAGGTAAGTCTCCTCTCTCCCAGGTAAGTCTCCTCTCCCCAAGGTAAGTCTCCTCTCCCCAAGTAAGTCTCCTCTCCCCAAGTAAGTCTCCTCTCCCTAGGTAAGTCTCCTCCCCCCAGGTACGTCTTCTCCCCCTATGCAAGTCTCCTCTCCCCAAGTAAGTCTTCTCTCCCCAAGTAAGTCTCCTCTCCCCAGCTAAGTCTCCCTCTACCAGGTAAGTCTCCTACCCTCCAGGTAAGTTTCCTTTCCCCCGGTGAGTCTCCTCCACCTCAGGTAAGTCTCCTCTCCCCAAGTAGGTCTCCTTTCTCAGGTAAGTCTCCTCTCCCCCAGGTAAGTTTTTTCCCTCCAGGTAAGTTTTTTTCCCCCCAGGTAAGTCTCCTCCCCTTAAGTCTCCTCTTCCCAAGGTAAGTCTCCTCTCTCCCAGGTAAGTCTCCTCCCCTCCAGGTAAGTCTCCTCCCCTCCAGGTAAGTCTCCTCCCCTCCAGGTAATTTTCTTCTCCCCCCGGTAAGTCTCCTCCACCCCAGGTAAGTCTCCTCCCCCCAGGTAAGTCTCCTCCCCCCAAGCAAGTCTCCCCTCCCCCCAGTGATCAGACTGCAACATTGTGACTTTGTAACAAGTGACAAGGTGAGAGGCTGCCACAGGGGCCGATCTTTGTTAGTCAACAGCTGAAGGGCCGCCATGTTGACACCCCCTGATGTTGAGGGTTTAGTGAGAGAGCCGGCCTTCTAAGGTAACACAATAATTTATTTTATTGTAAGGAGAAACATTGTAAGGCTCCTTTCACATGAGCGGACCGTTCGTCCGCTTATTACAAGTCCGTTTACGGGCCCCTATGGGATCGTGTCCTTTAGCGGATGATGCATCCGCTAACGTCCGCTAGATCCGCATCCGTTTTTTTGGACTGAAGAAAACCCTATTTTTCTTCCATCCGGCGGATCGGATGCAAACGAACAGGCGGTCCGTTTTCATCCGATTCCCCATAGGGGAGAGCGGAGGAGAGACAGGGCGGTCCCTGCACAGTGTGCGGGGACCGCCCTGTCCGCCGACAGCTCAGCGGGACCCCCCGCAGAGCCGACGGACACACACGGAGAGGACCGAAAAACGGACCAGAAATAAAAGAATCTTGAAATACTCATTGTAGTAAATCTGAGCGCACTGCAGGGGATGCCTGCAACAGTACCCCAAGCTCTGTGCGGAACTCCACACAAGACAGTGGACCACTTACATGTGCACAGGAAATGATAGTGCCCCATCACTGGTGACAACAGGAGGAATAGTGTCCCATCACTGGTGACAACAGGAGGAATAGTGTCCCATCACTGGTGACAACAGGAGGAATAGTGTTCCATCACTGGTGACAACAGGAGGAATAGTGTCCCATCACTGGTGACAACAGGAGGAATAGTGTCCCATCACTGGTGACAACAGGAGGAATAGTGTTCCATCACTGGTGACAACAGGAGGAATAGTGTCCCATCACTGGTGACAACAGGAGGAATAGTGTCCCATCACTGGTGACAACAGGAGGAATAGTGTCCCATCCACCATTGGAGCACAGGTGTGTGAGGAGGAGGGTGTGTCTGATCTGCTCCTGGAGATCCGTGTGAGAAGGGAGTCGCCTGAAAATCTATCCCAGCTCTCCTGGCCCCTTTCTGGGGAAGCCATGGAGGGTGGCGGGGCCTCCCCTGCTGGAGGTTCTCAGCCACCTCCTGGTTCATCTGCTGGCATGCCTGCCTCTCTACAAGCCTCAGCTGGTGATCTCTCTGCCCCTGGTGAGGATGAAGGATCGGCGGCCATTCGGGAGCGAGTGGTGGCCGGGATAAAAGTCCTGAACAGGGAGAGGGATAAGCTTTACAAGCTGCGTGCGGAGCTGAAGCGCCTGAGGAAGCATCGTGAAGGCTTACATAGCCTGAAACGCGGATCAATGGATCCCGAGATCCAACTGGCCAAGGTCCGTGTGGACCACCAGGAAACCATCGTGGCCATTATGGAGGGAAGGGATGGCCCCTTTAAGGAGAAGTTCTCCAACGAAAGGAGGTTTGTGAAGGTGACCAAGATGGAGGTGGAGGAGGAGGAGGAGACCCCCAGTTCTGATCCCCTGACCCCCCAAGGAGAGGTAAGCACCCCCATGCCTTCACAGGACTCAGGAGGCATGCTGAGGGTGATCCAGGGAATGGAGTCTCCTGTGCGGGGGGATCAGATGGTGTTTAATGATGACAATATTTCAGATGATGTTCCTGATAGAGTGAAGCCAGTGAAGCCCCATGTTGTGGATAAGACTGTGTTTGTACCATCTAGCACCATGAATGTGAATGTGAACAATAATAAGACTGCCAGTTCTGTGTGCAGCAATGATGTGACTGCTGAGGCTGCAATGCAGCAAGAGACGCATTTAAAAAATGACATTCCTGTGAAGGAACTGCAAGTCCCAGCAGAGCCCATTAACCCCACTGCTGCTGAGACCAGAGCTGATTGCCCCACTGCTGCTCAGGACTCTACAGTGCAGCATCAGGCGACGGCCGGTACTGCAACGGAAACTATCATTATACCAGATGACAATGTGGGTGTGGCTGATAAAAGTCACCCCAGTTCAGATATGATGGACAATACTACCTCTGTTCATACAGATAATGTGACTTCAGTGTGGGGCATTGGCTCCAATAAACCTTCTTTTGCTCAGGTGGTGCGCTCTGCCCCTGGTAGCTCCGCCCCCAAGCAGGGTTTTCCCCTGCGAGCTACCACCTTGAGCCCCCCGGGATCTGGTCTGGGGTCTCTGGCTTCTGCTGGGGGTCCCAGACGCAATGTCGTTATCCTGAAATGGGAAGGTGGTGCAGTCCCCCCTGCAAGGCGTGCAGTGGTGGATTTAATCCTAGAGATGGGTTTTGGGGTCAATGATCTCTATGCTTTTATACATGTGTCAGGGACGCGGGATTATACAGTCAGTTTCACCAAGCCAGAGGGTCTTGACCTGTTCTGGGAGAGATATGAGGCCCGGTGCAGGTCAAGACCCGAATGGGAAAGTCTGGCCCCAGTTGCGATTTCGCAGCGGTCAACCGTAAAAAAGATTACTATCATTCTCACCAATGAGAGCGTCCCTGCCGGGGATCTGGAGGTTTGGTTGAGGAACTATGGGGAGGTTTTGACCAAACCTAATAAAATCCTTGATGAGCGTAACATCTGGACTGGGGGATGGTCGGTAACAGTCAGGTTGGCCAGGGATGGGAATGTTGTCCGTCACCTGCCCTCCTCGGCTTTCATAGGGAGGGATAGGATGACTGTGTTCTACCCTGGTCAGCCGAAGCTGTGCCACCGCTGTGGAGAGAAGGGGCACCTTAGCTCCTCCTGTTCGGCCTTGATATGCTCAGTGTGTCGGGGTCAGGGTCATGTGGCCAAGGACTGCGACCAGAAGATCAGGTGCAACCTGTGTCTGCGACTTGGCCACCCCTACAGCAGATGCCCTGAGGCCTGGCACAATATGGAGAAGGAGGTGGTGGATGAGATGTCAAGGCTGGACAGGATGGAGGGTGAGGCCCCTAGTGTACCATCCTCCACTGCGGTGACCGACCCCCCTGGTCCTGCTCAGGATCCCTCCCTAGTTCCTGTGGCCACCCCCCCTGTGTCTGTAAGTTCTCCTTCTGTATCTGTCTCTGTGTCCCCCCAGCCTACTGTACCCGTTCCTCTTGTGTCAGAACCCTCTAAGTCTGTGCCCCCCGTGTCAGTTACCCCCAGGAGTCTACCCCTCCTACGTCTGATTTACCCCCCCCATCAGGAGTGGTAGCGGGTACTGAGAAGGTCGCTTCCTCTTCTGTGACGAAGTCTTCTGGGAAGACTTTAAAAGGAAAAAACAGAGATGAAGGCATCTTTGAGGCTGACCTTAAGTATCTGGAAGAGAGAAGGAAGGTTGGAAAACGGAAGAAGCAGGTGGTGAGGACGGAACGGGAACAGGAAGCTCCGGTGCCTGTCTCCCACCGTCATAGGTCCACTAAGTGGGACATTTCCTCATCTGAAGCTTCTTCAGAGCTGAGTTCTGATTCAGATATGGATTTTGAGGCGGCCTCAAGGAAGAGAGAGGCTTCTGGTGATGAGCAGCAGAGGGGAGCTAAGAAGCAATCCACCCAATAACCCAAATGGCGGTTCCCCCTCCGTTAAAAGTGGCGACAATTAATGTCGCCAGCATTAAGTCAGTGAGAGCTCGTTCTATGGCCTTATTTTTGTTCAGCCAATTAGATGCTGAAATTTTATTTTTGCAAGAGACTAGGCTCACCTCCTTGGCAGATATTCATATGGCCAAGAGAGAGTGGAGGTATGGTCCATCTTACTGGTCTCTTGCGGCCGAGCCTTACGGCGGTGTGGCGGTGTTGTTTAAAACCGGCATGGTAACTGTCCGGCGGGTCATTGAGGTGGAGATTGGGAGATGTATGGTCTTAGACGTCCTTGTGGGAGGGCAGGACCTGCGCCTAATTAATATTTATGGACCGCACACAAAGTGGGACAGGAAATGCCTTTTTACAAGGATCAAGCCATTTCTTTTTACATCCCGGCAAGTGGTCTTTGGAGGTGACTTTAATACAGTAACTAGGCCCAAGGACAGGAAGGACTTCAAGGACCGGCTGGGATATGATAGCGTTTTTCTAAATAGTATGGTTAGGGATGCTGGTCTTGTGGATGTGCACATTAAGCACCTCCCGGATGACACCGGGTTCACCTTTCATCGTGGTAATAGTCAGAGTAGGATAGACAGGTTTTTTTTGAAGGAGGCCTCTGCTTTCTCACCCCCAGTGGTGCAGGCAGTGGAGTTCTCTGATCACTGTATGCTATCTGTGGCCCTGAATGCTTCAGACGCCCCTCAGAGGGGAAAGGGCATCTGGAGATTGAATTCGACTCTACTCAAGGAAGAACATGTTAGACAATCCTTTGAGGAATTCTTTCAGGCACAGGTGACCATCCTGGACTTTTGTAGCAGCAAGGCTGAGTGGTGGGAGCTGACCAAAAAGAGGACCGCTGGATTCTTCAGGGGCCTAGCCAATAGAAAACAGTTTAATAGATACATGACCTACCAACGTTTGCGGAGGAAGCTGGATATTCTTGTCTCGAGAGGAGGAGATCCTGGGGCAATCTCCGAAGTGAAACTCCTCCTCAGGAAGTGTCAATATGACCGGCATGCCTCTTTGGTTCTGGAGAGGGACTATGGGAAGTACCACTCGCCTGACCCTTACCAGAACTGCAAACAAGGTGTAGCTGTTAAAGCGGTCGTTGGCCTTAAGGACAGTACAGGTTCCGTGACAAAGTCCAGGTCAGGGATTCTGGAGGTCGTGAGGTCCTTTTATGCCGACCTTCTTGGGAGGAAAGAGCTTGACCGTGACAAGATGGAAAGCTTTTTGGACTCTATTCCAGGTCTAAATGGTGGAGATGTTCCATTGATGAATTTGACAGAGGAGATCACAGTTGAAGAGGTGATGAGGGCAATTGAACAGCTTGCCATCAAAAAGTCACCCGGACCGGATGGCTTGACGGCTGAGTTTTACAAAGCCTTTAAGTCTATTCTGGCCCCACATTTGGTAGAGGTTTTTAACAGTTGTCTCGCTGAGGGGGTGCTTCCCCCTTCCATGAGGCACTCGGCTGTGATTCTTCTGTCAAAGGGTAAAGATCCTTCGATGATTGAGAATTGGCGCCCCATCAGCCTTCTTAATGTCGATAGAAAGATACTGGCGAAGATATTTTTCTGGCGCCTGTCGTCAGTAGCAGAGTCTTTGCTTTCTCGCCATCAGCACTGTTCGGTCCAGGGTAGGAGCACCTTCACAGCGGTGTTAGCTGTCCGGGAGGCCTTGGAGCGGTGCAGGGCTGCAGGCTGGGGAAAGTATTTGCTGACATTGGATCAGGCAAAGGCTTTTGATCGTGTTAACCATGAGTACCTGTGGTTGCTCCTTAGTAAGTACGGTCTGCCGGGTGGTTTTGTTGATTGGCTGAAAGTCTTGTATAAGGGGGCAGAAAGCTTCCCTCTTGTTAATGGTTGGGTTGGGCAGTCCTTTAAGGTTGGCTCCGGGGTGCGCCAGGGTTGTCCCCTGAGTCCCCTGCTCTATGTGTTTGCAATCGACCCCTTCATCAGGAGGCTAGAGAGCGGCATGTTGTGTGGGGTACCAGTGGGGCTCCCGGGTGAGCCGCCATTGAGGGTTGTTGCTTATGCGGACGATGTATCAGTGATTGTCACTGGGACGGATGAGGCGGAGGAGGTGGTCTCTCTGACATCACGGTATTCTGAAGCATCAGGCTCCAAGATCAATCAGGAAAAGAGCGAAGTTTTCTGGATGGGAAAGGAAGGTGAGGGGTTTGATCTCCCGGACGCCTTTCCAGTGCCCCAGGAAAAAATTAGGATACTAGGCATTGAATTTGGACCCGGCGATTATGGCCTCAAAAACTGGGAAGGCAGACTGGAAATTGCCAATGCTAAGGTGGTCAACTGGAAGAGATGGAAGTTATCTATGAGGGAAAGGGTTGATCTGATTAAGACCTACCTGATTCCGATCTTCTTGTATGTCAGCTTTGTCTGCATCTTGCCAGTGTCTCTCTATGCTAGGGTCAGTAGTGTGTTCTTCCAGATGCTGTGGGGGAACAGACTGAACCCCATCAAGAGGAATGTCACCTACCTATCCAGGAGGGAGGGTGGCTTAGGTATGGTCAACCCAGTTCTTTTCTTTTCACTGTTATTTCTCAAGTTTAATATTGGTAGTATGCTTGCAGTGGAACCTCCTGGATGGGCAGGCATATTTAGATCTTGGTTTAGGCCTTTTCTACGACTTTGGGAAGAAGGTGGCCAAGTGAAGAATCGCAGGGGTCATCGTGGTCAGCTACCAGCCTATGTAGCTCCGTGCCTGAAGTTACTGCGGCAGTGGCGATTGTCGGCTGAAGATCTCAGATCGGTTCCGAGGAAAGACCTTATGAGTCGAGTCTTGAGCGAAGTCTTTCATGACCCACTGGCCTTAAGGGATTGCCCAGGCCCAGTTTTGAGGGCGGGGTTGAGGCTGATTAATTTGGATAGAATACCTCCTAAATTTCGGGATCTGGCCTGGTTGTGCTTCCATGGGAAGCTCTATGTTAGGGGCAATTTGAAATTTCGCAGTTCGATGGATCGTAGCTGTCCTCGGGAGGAGTGTGCAGATGAGGAGGAGACTATGGACCATTTTCTGCTTCGTTGCCCCTTTAACATAGAAGTGTACAGACAGGTGGGGCGGGCGCTCGGTGTTCCTTTCCTCTCCAGGCTGGGTTATGCTGAGTGGGTGTACGGAGCATTCAGTACCGGTGGAGGTTTTTGTTTGGATACACTTTTTTTAGTTAGCCTAGTGGTCCGTTATTTCACCTGGAACGCACGGTGTCAGGTCAGCATTCGGCAAAAAATCCTTCCTGTTGAGGTGGTGGTGTATGACATTGTGCATGAGGTGGGGAAGATTCGGGGGCTTGAGAGAGACAAGTGGGGTCAGGGGGCTTGGCTGAAGGCGTGGAGGGGTTTCAGGCCTCCCTGACTGCCAGGAGTCTCTTTCCCGGGTGTGGCTGTCTGTCTCTTATCACCCTAGATTATTATTATTTTTGATACATTTTTGATAAATGGCTGCGTACATAGGTGACGGGTTGTGCCTCTTAGGCCCTCTCTGCTGCTTTGTGTAAATAGTTTTGTAGTAATGTTTTGGTGGTGGTGTATAGTGTATATATTGTGTATATATTGTGTATAGTGTATATATTGTATATATTCTGACCCTGGATGTGTATTCCTTGGATTTATGTTTTGAAGTTTTGTTCTATAGTTATGTTTTTTACTTTTGTATAAAATTGGTTGCTTGATTCTTTTTAATAAAAGATCAATAGTGTTCCATCACTGGTGACAACAGGAGGAATAGTGTCCCATCACTGGTGACAACAGGAGGAATAGTGTCCCATCACTGGTGACAACAGGAGGAATAGTGTCCCATCACTGGTGACAACAGGAGGAATAGTGTTCCATCACTGGTGACAACAGGAGGAATAGTGTCCCATCACTGGTGACAACAGGAGGAATAGTGTCCCATCACTGGTGACAACAGGAGGAATAGTGTCCCATCATTGGTGTCAGTGGGAGGAAGTGTGCCCCATCATTGGTCAGTGGGAGGAATAGTATCCCATCATTGATGTCAGTGGGAGGAATAGTGTCCCATCATTGATGTCATTGGGATGAATAGTGACCCATCATTGATGTCATTAGGAGAAATAGTGACCCATCTTTGATGTCATTGGGAGGAATAGTGACCCATCATTGATGTCAGTGGGAAAAGTGGTTCCCCATTGCTGGGGGTCAGTGGTAGGAATAGTGCCCCATTGTTGGTGTCAGTGGGAGGAATAGTGCCCCATTGTTGGTGTCAGTGGGAGGAATAGTGCTTGAAAGGCCCGGATAAAGGCAAGCAAAGGGCCACAGTTTGGAGAACACTGGTTAGGAGCATCAAATACATCCAACATATTTCAGGGGAAAGGCCTCCTCTTCCTCAGGGCTTGAGCAGTAAATGATATTAGAATCACAACGGGATGAAATAGTGTTAGCAAAAGTGCCCTACTGTTGGTATCGGTGGCAAGAATTATGGTCCATCCGTTGGTATCAGTGGGAAGAATAGTGCCCCATCGTTGGTATCAGTGGAAGAATAGTCCCCCATTGTTGGTGTCAGTGGGAAGAATAGTCCCCTATTGTTGGTGCCAGTAGGGGGAATAGTGCTCCAAGGCAACCAAAGGGCCACAGTTTGGAGTCCGCTGGTTAAGAGCATCAAATGCATCCAACACGTTTCAGGGGAAAGGCCTCCTCTTCCTCAGGGCTTGAGTAATGGATTATATTAGAGTCATGAAATAGAGGACTTTTTTTTTTTTTGATAAAAACTGAAATTCCTTATCAGAACTATGAACTCCTGGCTCGTTCTTCTCCTGAATGTCTCTTTAAATCGAACGTTTATTTTTATTTTTGGTGTTTTCCCGCTGACCTTGTTCTCTCCTTCCGCAGATCATCAGCAGTATCGGGTGCCGACGTTCTCCATGTCATTAGGATTCTTCACGGGGGCTCCGGAGAATGATTGCTCCATCATTCACTCTTATTGATTTCACACGTGTGATTGCTTCATTCATTAATGAAAGGAAAGTCCTCATCATGGCCGGATAATTAAGCCTGTTTGTTTGTGCGATGCCGACTTCCTCCTCCGCCGTAATGGAGAGCTAATGTGACCCCCCCCCCCCCCCCTCCCGCGCCATCATTCACCATAAGAAAAGACCGGTGCGTCCCCCGGGTGCGACTAATCCCACAAATTAGAACCGGCGTCATTACAAATATGTACTTCATTGGGACTAAGTGCGTGAAATGACAATGAGGTCTGCGGAGGGGGAGGGGGGACCGCAGTGATTTAAATTACAAAATTTAATTTGAATTGTTGAAAATTGAAAATGTAAATTGTTTGACCGGCGCTGAGCGGAACCTACTGATGTACGAGACTAGATAACACGCAAATTATTCAGGTTCAGCTTTTCCACATGAACACTGATGAAGGGGGAGGGGCCGTGAGCTCCTGAAATGCGTTGGGTTTCGTGTAGATTTCTGTTGTGTATAATAAAGATTTACTGCACTCGCTTTATATCCTCTGTGTTTTCATTCTTCTCACATTCTTAAAATTACAATGTGAAAGGAGTGGATTTCTCAAGCAGGGCAGAGGATTTCAGGAGAGGAGAGTTCTGGAGGAAGGAGCAGAGTCCTCCAGCAGAGCAGAGGATTTCAGGAGAGGAGAGTTCTGGAGGAAGGAGCAGAGTCCTCCAGCAGAGTATATCAGGAGAGGAGAGTTATAGAGGAAGGAGCAGAGTCCTCCAGCAGTGCAGAGTATTTCAGTAGAGGAGAGCAGAGAAAGGAGAGGAGTCACACAGCAGAGCAGAGTATTTCAGGACAGGAGAGTTATATAGGAAGGAGCAGAGTCCTCCAGCAGAGGATTTCAGGAGAGGAGAGTTATAGAGGAAGGAGCAGAGTCCTCCAGCAGTGCAGAGTATTTCAGGAGAGGAGAGGAAGGAGCAGAGTCCTCCAGCAGAGTATTTCAGGAGAGGAGAGTTATAGAGGAAAGAGCAGAGTCCTCCAGCAGAGCAAAGTATTTCAGTAGAGGAGAGCAGAGAAAGGAGAGGAGTCACACAGCAGAGCAGAGTATTTCAGGAGAGGAGAGTTATATAGGAAAGAGCAGAGTCCTCCAGCAGAGGATTTCAGGAGAGGGGAGTTATAGAGGAAGGAGCAGAGTCCTCCAGCAGAGCAAAGTATTTCACGAGAGGAGAGTTAAAGAGGGAGGAGCAGAGTCTCCCAGCAGAGTATTTCAGGAGAGGAGAGTTATAGAGGAAGGAGCAGAGTCCTCCAGCAGAGCAGAGTATTTCAGGAGAGGAGAGTTATAGAGGAAGGAGCAGAGTCCTCCAGCAGAGTATTTTAGGAGAGGAGAGTTATAGAGGAAGGAGCAGAGTCCTCCAGCAGAGTATTTCAGGAGAGGAGAGTTATAGAGGAAGGAGCAGAGTCCTCCAGCAGAGCAGGATATTTCACGAGAGGAAAGCAGGACCGATCCTAGGGTCACAGACGCCTGGGTGCAGAGATATTTATTAGCGCCGCCACATGGGCATGGTCATCTTACCAACTCCTCCCTTTACAAATGTTTCTATGGCGATGATTCAAACACAGAGATGCTCCCCTAACACGGACAGGGAGAACACGTCAGGCATAGACCACCCCCCAGCAACGTCTCTCTCCACACAGACAGCCGCTGCTTCACTCTCCTCCTCTGACAGGAGGAGGGAGGAGGGACGGCTTGGGCAGGAAACACAGTGGGGCGGCGGTGAACCAGCGGAGAGAGTTGCCTGTGAACAAGGAGGGGAGGAGGGAGGGGAGCACTCTGGCGCTTCAGTGCCCCCACCTCTGTGGCGCCTGGGTGCACTGCGCCCCACGTACCTGCCTAGGATCAGCCCTGGAGGAAAGCACCAATAGTTTGAGGTTGATGATCTCCATCAGTTTAGTGTCTCTACTATACTATTGTCTTCAACAATGAACAGAAAACGTTGCCTCCACATGTACAATTAGGTTTCTGCACCTACAGCAAAGTTTCATAAAAAATGGCCGACCCAGCGCCAACCAGCAGAGTTTGGAACTAATGAGTGAGTTGGCCTTCGTGGTTCCGTCACCAGAAGTAGAAAGAGATTTAAAAAACAACCCATGCTTTGCATGAATACAGACAGGCCTACCCATCATTTCTTGCTTTGCATGAATAGACAGGCCTCCGGTGATGGGAGGATTGTATTTTTTTGGTCCTGTTTTGTCTCGCGCAGACTTCCATATCCCTTCACCGTTGGAAAACAAAGAAGTTGTTAGGGATCCATGATTATTTAATGAAGGCATCGAAAAGTGACATTCTCCCCTCACAGTGGTGTAACACGCTGCTCCGGCACATCGGAGTTCAAAGGAAATCGTTTGTTTGGTAAGCCGTCTTCGTGTTTTCATGATGTCATGTCGGCTGTAAGGACACGACGGCGACAATGATAAACGCAAACGGAGGCAGAGCGAGTTGTAAATAAGATGAGTAATTGATTTGTGAAAGATTGCTAATCTCAGGATTACTTTGTTATTATTATTTTAAAGCCACATCAGCATGAGGGAGCTTTCCTTAGAGCCTCTGATAATATCCCATAAATGTCAGGTCACCTGTGGCCAAGTGACAAATGCACCCCGATGGAGACAGGGGTGCACCGCAAGGTAGTGAATCAATAGCTGACTGCTGTGGATGGACAGGAAACGCAAGCCCAAGATTCCCCAGGGCGCTGAGTCTAAGGTCCAGCAGGTATTCACCAGAGCCTCTAGTGGTGAGGATGGCCTTCGCTGCAACTGAACCCAAGTCGTGGCCCCTGGAGTCCCCCAGGTCACGCTCCATAGGGAGAGAGGGGAAGCAGCCACTGAGGACACAAGGGATAGTGCTGGGTAAGCCGAGGTCGGGGCAACAGGCAGACAAGGGTAACCGAGGGACAGGCCAAAGGTAAGGGTCACAGGCAAACAGGAGTAGTCAGAGACGAGCCAAAATCAGTACACAGAAAGGTAAACGTAGCACACGGCAGACAGGAACACAAGCTAACAAACAAAGTTGAACAGCAAAGCAGACCTGCAGTGCACAAGTTAATATAGACTTCCTGGGATGGCCTGGGCTGGAGCCATACAGGGAGGAGAGATGATAAAGGCAGCCAGAAAGAGAGTCAGGCCTCTAATGGACACATGGAGGAGAAGGTAAGCTGCCAGACATTATTGCATGTCCATGACAATAAAGCAGAGAGCAGACGCTGTACACTGGACTATGTATAAAGCCTGAAGAAGGGGTCCGAGTTATCCCCAAAACTTGCATCTTTAATTACTGAAATTGGCCAATAAATGGTATCACGTCAACTCCAAACTTTCAGCGTTACGTAGGATTATGACAGCTATTATCTTGATATCAATGGCTAATATCAATGAACCACAACCAAGACCATCTTACAGAATAGAACTTCTGAACCCTCACAGGTACTGTTCGGTAGAACCTCCGCACTCAAAATTGGCAGTCATGCAGTGGCGGTGCGCCCATACAGGGCACAGGAGCGCCGCCCCCTTCACTCCCGCACCGCCACTGAAAAACAATACACAGATTCATGCATTGTATGAATCTGTGTATTGTCGCCGCTGCCCACTATTCAGATGGCCGGCCCCTTGGTGAGCACTGGCCATCTGAATAACGGCAGCTGGTTGGCTTTGGAAGTGTCTATCGGAGCCAGCCTGAAGGCTGTAATCGGCTTCCAAATAGTTAACCAGGGGACGCAGGGGATGTGCGTTCCCTGGTTAACACTGACAGGCATCTCAGCCTGAGCGGCCGGGCAGCAGCACTTCCCACCCTCCTGCCGTCTGCTGGTCGGTCCGGCACTTACTCCATCTATGTGGTGGGTGACGGGAATCGGGCAGCTGGCAGCGGCTTCTGCATCTTCTCCCCTTCTCCTAGGCATCAAATAGGACTCCCTGTCCTTTCAGCCAATCAGGGGACGAGTCTCAAGACCCGCTTCCTGATTGGCCGGGAGGAGGTTCGGTGTTATAAATTGTGAATATTCATTCGCTATTGTAACACACCTGGGTGGGCTCAGCTTGCATTCTCTGCGCCCTGAGCCCACCCTATTTTAAAGCATATTAGAGCCTCTGGCTCTAATTAGGTGCTTAAAAAAATCACCCCCCTGTTGGAATTCATGATTCCTGCAAAGTGGCCGGTTGCGTGGATAGGGGGCTTCGTCCGTGCATCCTTAATGGGCGGGCCGCCACTGCTCTAGCGAACGGATAGGCTGCATACTCAGTCATGTCACCGGTCTCTAGTGAATGGATAGGCTGCATTCTCAGTGATGTCACCGGTCTCTCGTGAATGGATAGGCTGCATTCTCAGTGATGTCACCGGTCTCTAGTGAATGGATAGGCTGCATTCTCAGTGATGTTACCGGTCACCAGTGAATGGATAGGCTTCATTCTCAGTGATGTCACCGGTCTCTAGTGAATGGATAGGCTGCATTCTCAGTGATGTCACCGGTCTCTAGTGAATGGATGGGCTGCATTCTCAGTGATGTCACTGGTCTCTAGTGAATGGATAGGCTTCATTCTCAGTGATGTCACCGGTCTCTATTGAATGGATAGGCTGCATTCTCAGTGATGTCACTGGTCTCTAGTGAATGGATAGGCTGCATTCTCAGTGATGTCATCAGTCTCTAGTGAATGGATAGGCTGCATTCTCAGTGATGTCATCAGTCTCTAGTGAATGGATAGGCTGCATTCTCAGTGATGTCACCGGTCTCTAGTGATTGGATAGGCTGCATTCTCAGTGATGTCACCGTTCTCTAGTGATTGGATAGGCTGCATTCTCAGTGATGTCACCGGTCTCTAGTGAATGGATAGGCTGCATTCTCAGTGATGTCACAGTTTCCAAGCTTTACACTACTGAATATTCATTTAGGTCATGTCTTCCAGCCATAAAACCATTAGGAGTAAAGTAGATATCTGTTTTCCCTGATACGTACAACCTTAGCCATGATTCTCCAGAAGAACACTTTGTAATCTAAGAACATTACTTCCAGCAAATTCATTTTACTCAACAAATACTTTTACAGAAAACCAAATAAAAATTTCCCCACCCGATTGTTCAATAAAACTCTTTTTGTCTCTTGCTAATGCAAATGCCGTTATTCACTTTGTTTCATATTTTTATTTTATTTTGCATATAACACAAAGGCAATGTGACAGAAAATTCCATTTGCGTGATTAGACGCCGGTATGGGTCCTCCACGCCTGATCTGCTTCTGTTTCTAATATATGTGTGATAACAGTCTAAACTGAATTACAGGCTGAGTTTGACTTTTGACTGGAATTTTTATTAAAGTATGGCTCCGGGGGAAGTGTTTAGAAGAGAAGAGAATATATTATTGTTATGTGTCTATTTTTTTCTACTTTCTATTACATTTTTTTCTTTCCTTTGCCACCAAGGATTTTTTTTTTTTTATGCTTTAGTTCCTTTTGCTTCTAAAGACGAATTTATCAATTATTAACTGAATGGGAAATTCTTAAAAAGAAGCGATGGAATTTGAAATGAATAGGGAAAATTTATTTAACTTAGCCATCACCAATGAAATGTAAGCATCTTCACAAAAAAAAAAAAAAAAACCTCACCATCTTTAAAATAAAAGTAATTAATTCCCATTTTTTTTTTTCTTGGAAGCTTTGTAGTTTAGATCTGTATCAGATAATTATTTTCTTTTATTCAGCCCTGTGGAAATGCTGCCGGTCATGCGATGACTATACAGGCGTGGAGAGGAGTTGGTTTACTGTATTGCGATGAGCTATTATTTTTTTAAGCACTTTTTTTTTTTTACATGACAACCTTTGGATCCTTTTTTATTCGGAGCCTTGTGGAATTCATTTTTTTATTTTTTGGGGGCTTTTCTGGATTAACCACTTGCCCCCCCGGGCCAATTTTGGCACTTCTCTCCTTCATGTAAAGAAAATTAATCAGAACCCCCAAACATTATATATATATTTTTAGAAGACACCCTAGGGAATAAAATGGCGGTCATTGCAACTTTTTTTCTCGCACGGTTTTTGCAATAATTTTTCAAACGCCTTTTTTTGAGAAAAAAAATGGTTTCATGAATTAAAAAATAACAAAACAGTAAAGTTAGCCCGATTTTTTTGTATAATGTGAAAGATGATGTTATGCTGAGTAAATAGATACCTAACATGTTGAGCTTTAAAATTGCGCACACTCATGGAATGGCACCAAACTTCAGTACTTAAAAATCTCCATAGGTGACGCTTTAATTTTTTTTACAGGTTACTATTTTCGAGTTACAGAGGAGGTCTAGTGCTAGAATTGTTGCACACACTCTAACGCACGCAACGATACCTCCCATGTGGGGTTTGAACGGTGTTTACATATGTGGGTGGGACTTACATGTGTGTTCGCTTTTTTTTTTTTTTTTTAAAGTGTATTTTGTGCGTGAACTCGAGAGAGAGGAGCCGGACTGCAGGAGTTGGGAGTAGGCAGACCCTCCCCCCGGAGGCAATCGCCATCCTTCTCCATGCCCCCGGTGGCAATGGCGGGTGTGAGGGGGGGCCTCCCACTCACCCCGCCCTACCTGCTCCACTTGGGAGCCCAACTGGGGCCCAACAGGACCCCATCAGGGCAGAGGGACTCCCCCTATGAGGGAGTGAGGGGGCCCGACCCACCAAGCCAGCCCCGTAAGTCCTTCGCCTCTCTTTAGGAGACCGCATGGCCAAAGTGCGTGCGTATTATACCAATTTTTTGTGTGCGTGCAAGTGTGGTGGTTTTTGTGGGGGGGGTGGACGTACTAAGCACAGGCGTACCTTGCATAGCACACCCACCGGGAGCCGGGCTGAGACCACCAAACTCAATTCACATGTAGCCGAGACCGGGATCCGAACCCTTGGCTGCAGAGGTGAACAGCTTGTCAGCGCAGTGCCAATCACGTTGAGCCACCACAGCTCCATATGTGTGTTCGCTTTTGAGTGCAAGTTACCGGGGACAGGGGCGTTTTAATTTTTTATATTTTTACCCTTTTAAAAAAAAAAAAAAAATGTGATCGCTTGTATTCCTATTGTATGTAAACATCCCTTATAATAGGAATAGTGTGTGACAGGTCCTCTTTATGGAGAGATGTGGGGTCAATAAGACCCCACATCTCTCCTCCAGGCTTACAAGCATGAGATCATGAAAAAAATTCACCAATCTCATGCCGACAGTCGTGATTGCGGCTTTGTTTACTTCCGGGTACACGGGCGTTACATCATAACGTTGCGCCGAGCCTCCGACAGTCATAGAGATGACTGGTGACCATCAGCATCTCTATGCTTCCCAGCTAGCCGTTTCGGTCCCCCGATGGCAGAGAAGCCATTGACGGAAAAGCACCGACGTCCCCTCCTGCTGCCTATAAAAACTATCAAGCATCGAAACTGCCGCTTTGATCATTCTTATCGTACACAGAATCGGCGGCAGAAGATGGTGATATCTGAATGATGCCTGTAGCTGCACCCATCATTCAGATATCACCGCACAAAGCCGAGGACGTCATATGACGTCCTCGGTTGTTAAGTGGTTAATAATGATATTTTTATTTGTAGAGATTTGTGAAAACGAACAAAAAAATTGCGCTGGTGGAATGAATAAATTCACAATAAAAAAAAATCAGCAAACACACTATGAGATATTTTTCATATTCACAATATATAATACTGGCTTTTACGTTTTGTGAAGTGTCTACTCTTATTTTCCACTGTGTTGTGCTAATCAAATACGATTATAGGTAAATTCCAATAGGTGCCAAAGACTCTACGCGTTTCATCATATGTGACTTCCTCCGGGGCTTGCATAGGGCAGGGGCTACATGCCGATGTCATTGTGCAACCGGAAATGACCCACAAGTTTGTCTGTGTGACAACCGGAGTTGAATTTTAACGCACAATCACCCTGTTGATGGTAATAAGTGGCATTCATATTTAAATAAAAGGTAATATTGGCTTTTATGTTATGTGGAGTGTCTACTTTTTTTTTTTTATTTCTGAGCATTTATGGCTGGAGGTGGAGATATACGAGTCATCTTGAGACTATGAGGAGGAGCTGGGGAGACGTGGTTGGTGTGGATCTTCATGGCACAGGTTTTTTTTACTTCTCTAACATTAGGGGGTCATATTTTCTTGGTAACCCTGGTGGATGGTGCTCAATAAACTAACACCACCTTGGGACTATGAAGAGAAGCTGGGGAAACGTGGTTGGTGTGGATCTTCATGGCATATGGTTTTTATGACTTCCCCCTTTCACTTTATACCCCACCATGCTTGGTAGCTCTACACCTTCCCCAACCAACCCAACCAAACCAATGTGTCTCCTACAGGGTGCGTTTGGATTGGCACCCCCTGTACCCATAGATGTAGAAGGTGTCTCAATATGTGATTTGGACTGAAGGTCCACTTTTACTTTACACCCCCCCCCATGATTGGTACCCCTCTCCTACAACCCCCCATGTGTGCCCCCTACCTATCTGCCCCCTTCATTACAATGGATGGAAGAGTTCTGGAGATGAACCACAGCAAAGCTTTATAGGTATGCACTTGGTGAGGATTCCATGTAGTTACAAAATAAGGGGCCCCAGCATGAGGTTTGGACTGAAGGGCCCATGGTTCTACTGTACCCACAGAAGAAGGAGCCCCAGCGTGAGGTTTGGACTGAGGGTCCCCAGGCTTCATACCTCTACACCCCCCCCCCCCCCTCAACACACACACACTGTGTGCCCCCCACCTAGCTGCCCCCTTCATTACAATGGATGGGGATGGGATAGCTGAAGATAGCCTGCAGTAAAGCTGTAGAGATTAGCACTGATGAGGATTCCATGGTCTTTTGCCCAATGTGTCTCCTACAGGTGCGTTTGGATTGGCACCCCCTGTACCCATAGATGTAGAAGGAGTCTCAATATGTGATTTGGACTGAAGGTCCACTTTTACTTTACACCCCCCCCCATGATTGGTACCCCTCTCCTACAACCGCCCGTGTGTGCCCCCTACCTATCTGCCCCCTTCATTACAATGGATGGAAGAGTTCTGGAGATGAACCACAGCAAAGCTTTATAGGTATGCACTGGTGAGGATTCCATGTAGTTACAAAAGAAGTGGCCCCAGCATGAGGTTTGGACTGAAGGTCCCATGGTTCTACTGTACCCACAGAACAAGGAATCCCAGCGTGAGGTTTGGACTGAGGGTCCCCTTTTACTTTTCCCCCCCGCCAGACTTGGTACCTCTACACCCCCAACACACACACATACTGTGTGCCCCCTACCTAGCTGCCCCCTTCATTACAATGGATGGGATAGCTGAAGATGATCTGTAGTAAAGCTGTAGAGATAAGCACTGATGATGATTCCATGGTCTTTTGCCCAATGTGTCTCCTACAGGATGCGTTTGGATTGGCACCCCCTGTACCCAGGGCTGGACTTACCATTGGTTTGACTTGGCCCCGTCCAATAGGGAGCCCCTGTCTGTTAAAGTCTCCTTACTTTTTTCTTTGATTATTTCTCCAGCGCATGCGCTTCCTGTCCACTCAGTCATGGCATGGCTCTGTGCCTGCTGTCCCTCCATCTCTCTTTCTCTCCCTCTTTTTTTCTCCCTCCATCCCTCATTCATCTCAGATTCTAACCACACCCACTTCCGAGCCACACCCACTATTTTGCATGAACCACATCCATTTTTTGTAATGTATAGAAGGTAGGGCCCGAAAGTGACTCAAGCCCAGGGGCCTCCAATAGTGTTGCTCACGAATATTCGTATTGCGAATATTCGGCTCGAATATGGCATATTCGAGTATTCGCGATATATTCCGAATTTCGCGGTGAATATTCGCTATTTCGAATATTCGTATTTTTTCAATTTTTTTTTAGAACAGATCACATCCTAGAGATCCCCATCGACGTCTAAAAGCATTGCTGGTATGATTAGAGACCTTGGGCCGAGTAGCTGCAGCGATCATTTTATATTGCCGAAAAATCGCAATGCGATTATTTGGCAATAGCGATATCGCGCGATTATTTTAGAGAAATTCGCAATATTGTTTTTAGCTAAAATAACACATATATTCGATTTCAGAGTGTTACTGTCGAAATTCCGCAATCAATTTCTCATTCGCATTTTTGCGAAATTACGATCAAATATCAAGAATATTCTGAGCCAATCAGAGTGCTCCTTCCGCATTTGCCGAATATTCGCAATTATTTTGTATTGTAATATATCACGAATATTCTGAGCCAATCAGAGTGCTCCATTCCGCATTTCTCGAAATTTCGCAATTATTTTGTATTATAAAATATCACGAATATTCTGAGCCAATCAGAGTGCTCCTTCCGCATTTGCCGAATATTCGCAATTATTTTGTATTGTAATATATCACGAATATTCTGAGCCAATCAGAGTGCTCCTTCCGCATTTGCCGAATATTCGCAATTATTTTGTATTGTAATATATCACGAATATTCTGAGCCAATCAGAGTGCTCCTTCCGCATTTGCCGAATATTCGCAATTATTTTGTATTGTAATATATCACGAATATTCTGAGCCCATCAGAGTGCTCCATTCCGCATTTCTCGAAATTTCGCAATTATTTTGTATTATAAAATATCACGAATATTCTGAGCCAATCAGAGTGCTCCTTCCGCATTTCTCGAAATTTCATTCGCATTCGCATTCGCAATAGCGAAATTTCGCAATCATTTCATTTCCAAAAATGATCACGAATATTCGTATTTAGCGAATATATCTCGAATATTCGACTATATATTCGAGATATATCGCGAAATCGAATATGGCATATTCTGCTCAACACTAGCCTCCAACACCCTAAGTCCTGCCCTGCCTGTACCCATAGATGTAGGTACAGAAGAAGGAGCCTCAATATGAGGGTTGGACTGAGGGTCCACCTCTACTTTACACCCCCCCCCCCATGCGCGTTGGGACCCTTCGGGGTAAGACCACGCTATATTAAGATACCTCTCAACTTAACTCAACTCATGATTGGTACCCCTACACCTCCCCCCTGTGTGCCCTCTACCTATCTGCCCCTGCCCCCTACCTATCTGCCTCCTTCATTAAAATGGATGGAAGAGATCTGAAGATGACCTGACTGTACAGGTAAACACTGATGAAGGTTCCATGATCTTTTCTTCAATGACCAAGCATGTCAAATAATGAAAGTAAACTGCCACAAAGGAGCACGCAGCCACTTCCCCTCAGCGCTCATGAACCTATTAAAGTAAAAGGTCACAGACCCTTAAGTTGCTGCTATTAAATAAATCTGAATGTAATTGATATCCTCAAACCCCCAAAGAGAAGTGTAAACATTAGCAGCGCTAAACACCTTAAAGGGTCACTAAAGTCAGGGATTTAAAAAAAAAAAAATAACAAACATGTGATACTTACCTCCACTGTGCAGTTCGTTTTGCACAGAGTGGCCCGGTCTTCTGGGGTCCCTCGGCGGCTGTCTGGGCTCCTCCTCGCAAAAGCTTTCCTTCTTCATGCGAGGGCGCTCGCATGGAGGAAAGCTTTTGCGAGCGCGCTCCCGTGATACAGCGGCGGCCATAGCCGCCGACTGTATCACTCGGCTCCGCCCCCCAGCGCGCCGCGTCATCCGCCCTGATTGACAGCAGCGCTAGCCAATGGCTGCGCTGCTATCAATCCGCCCAGCCTAGCCAATCAACGGCCAGGCTGGGAACCGAAGAGGACGACGTGGACGCGCCCGGGAGAATCGAACGGTCAGGTAAGTACAACGGGGGCTCGGGGGGGGCCGGTGCTGCTAGATGTTTTTTTACCTTCATGCATAGGATGCATAAAGGTAAAAAAACTTGTACCTTTAGAACCCCTTTAACTAGGTATAAAGTGTCCAATAATGTTAAAATATTCAAACACAATATCCTAGATGAACGTAAATAGTCTGTACAGTGAGATATGATGTATCCAAGTAGCCAACGACGCGCACGAAAATGATCATAATAATATTAATCCCATCACCACACCACGTGAAACGCCGCTCCCTTATGCCGCGTACACACGACCGTTTTCCGGGGTTCTCCACACAGTAATGCGAGTCTTTCTCCCTCGCCTCTTGAGGGGGGGGGGGGGGTGAGCAGGCAAGTCAGGACACTCTCTACTTTGCAGACAGAGAAAAGAGCTGTGTGTTAGTGGGCACCCTGACACTCCTGCTCACCCCCTCAAGAGGCTTTCTCCACACCAGGAAGAAAGCCTCGCATTACTGTGTGGAGTTACAGACAGAAGAACAGGAAGTGAGGATTTCTCAGAAGAAATAAGGACATTTAAAAGCAAAATGGAAGGATGAGGTAAGTGAAGGAGGACTGCACTAAAAATTTCCTTTACAACCCCTTTAACTAGTTAAATATAGGTACATTTATTTACCTATTTATGTTGTTTCTTTTTTGCAAAAGGTGAATTGTACTGTTATCCGCCTTCCTCCTCTGAATTTCTCAAAAATACTAATGGCACAAAAACATACAAAAAAAAAATACAACACAGCAAAAATAAAAAATAAATAAATAGTAGTTTTGGACAGGATGTCACTGCAAAAGTAATTACTGAACGAGGACACCTAGAAACCCGGGGGATTCCTAAACACCAACCTGGGTGGGTAGGTCGTTCCCGCACATTACCGGAGGTGTGATTATATTGGTAGACACTTTACTACCTCAGACAAAGATGTATTCCCTTTGGGAAGGAGATTACAGAAAATTGCATTTATTTAGCTAAAAACAACAGAAACTATTAATATAATGCAATTGTATTGTCAGCAAACACTTATGAAAGGTGCCGAGTGAAATGTCTGCCATTCAGACTCCTATTTACAGCTGTGAAATACAATAAAAGTCTCCAAAGGGGATTTATGGAATAAAAAAATACTATGTAAAGGAAACAGACTATTTTGAAAGGTATGGCGGGTTTATGACTTTGATTGATTTAAAACTGAACTCCAGACAAAAAAAATATATACAGATTTTTGTCATTTTTTTTATCAGATATCTTTTATAACAGAAAGTAAAAAAAAAAATATATATATATATATATATATAAATATATATATATATATATATATATATATATATATATATATATATATATATATATATATATATATATATATATATATATTTATATTTATATTTATATATATATATATATATATATATATATATATATATATATATATATATATATATATATATATTTATATTTATATATATATATATATATATATATATATATATTTTTTTTTTTTTATTTTTTTTTTAAATAAAAATCCAAAAAAAAAAATGTCTTCATCAGTTTAGGCCGATATGTATATATCCTAAACTGATCAAGAAATAATTATTTTTACTTTTTTTGGGGATATTTATTATAGCAAAAATGAAACAATATTTATATATATATTTTTTAAAACTGTTGCTATTTTTTGTTTATAGTACAAAAAGAAAAACAGTAGAGGTGATCAAATTTCACCAAAAGAAAGCTCTATCTGAAGATACACCGCGTAAGGCTGGGTTCACACTACGATTTTCCCGTCCGTCAGCCGCATACGATTTATATGAAAAAACGTATGCGGCTGAAACGGATTGAACCGTACGTAAACATATGCGTTTATAAAACGTATACGGTTTCAAAAAGTGCGTACGGTTCCATCCGGTTTTGATTAAAAAAACGCATACGTTTTTGGAATTAGTGTCATTTAACCACTTCAGCCCCGGACCATATTGCTGTCCAAAGACCAGAGCACTTTTTGAGATTCGGCACTGCGTCGCTTTAACTGACAATTGCGCGGTCGTGCGACGTGGCTCCCAAACAAAATTGGCGTCCTTTTTTTCCCACAAATAGAGCTTTCTTTTGGTGGTATTTGATCATCTCTGCGGTTTTTATTTTTTGCGCTATAAACAAAAACAGAGCGTCTATTTTGAAAAAAATGCAATATTTTTTACTTTTTTCTATAATAAATATCCCCAAAAATATATAAAAAAAAAATATGTTTTCCTCAGTTTAGGCCGATACGTATTCTTCTACATATTTTTCGTAAAAAAAATCGCAATTAGCGTTTATTGATTGGTTTGCGCAAAAGTTATAGCGTTTACAAAATAGGGGGTAGTTTTATGGCATTTTTATTATTATTTTTTTTTTACTAGTAATGGCGGCGATCAGCGTTTTTTTTTCGGTACTGCGATGTTATGGCGGACACTTCGGACACTTTTGACACATTTTTGGGACCATTGGCATTTTTTTAGCGATCAATGCTATAAAAATGCATTGGATTACTATAAAAATGCCATTGGCAGTGAAGGGGTTAACACTAGGGGGCGGGGAAGGGGTTAAGTGTGTTCCTATTTGTGTTCTAACTGTATGGGGGGGGGACTTACTAGGGGGAATCACTGATCTTCTGTTCATACATTGTATGAACAGAAAATCAGCGTTTCCCCCGCTGACAGGAACGAGCGCTGTGTGTTTTCACACACAGCTCCCGTTCCCCGCTCTGTAACGAGCGATCGCGTGTGCCCGGCGGCGATCGCGCCCGCCGGGCACACGCACGGGACTCGGGGGCGAGCGGGGGGCGCGCGCGCGGGCCGCCGGCGGCGCGCACGCGCCCCCTAGTGGCCGCGAAAGGCGCGACGTAGAGCTATGGGCTCTCGCGCACCCGTGCCGACCTGCCGCCGTATAACTGCGGCGGCTGGTCGGAAAGTGGTTAATAAAAAAAGTTTTTCTTGTTTTGAAAATGCGCATGCGCAGACGAAAAACGCATACGGTTTATACGTATGGAACCGCACATATGTGCGTTTTCCATTGACTTTAATGTTAAAAAAAAACATATGCGTTTGCCATACGGTTTCAAAAACGGACTTAAAACCGTGGTCGAACACGGTTTTGTGTACTGTTAAAAAACGTTTTGCCAGCAAATCGTACGCACCCGGATGCATCTGAGTGCATACGATTTGCAATGCATTGTCTATGTATGCGTTTTCCCGTACGGGCCCATACGTTTTCAAAACTGAAATCGTATGCGGCTGACGGATGGGAAAATCGTAGTGTGAACCCAGCCTAACTTCTAGGATGCGCCGGCGTATCTATTTTGTGTATTCAGAAAGCAAGATACGCCGGAAAGTCTCTTACGCCGTCGTATCTTAGTTGCACATTTACGCTGGCCACTAGGTGGCGCTTCCGTCGAATATGCAAATGAGCTAGATACGCCGATTCACGAACGTACTTGTGCCGGGTTAAAAAAAATTTACGTCGTTTGCGTAAGCGTAAGTCCAGTGTAAAGTTACCCCTGCTATATGAGGCGTACGTAATGTTAAGTATGGATGTCGGGACAGCGTCGAATTTTCCGTCGTTTGCGTAAAACGTTCGCGAATAGGGCTTTGCGTAAGTTACGTTCACGTGGAAACTAATGAGTATTTGCGCCGTAATTTTGAGCATGCGCACTAGGATACGTCCACGGACGGCGCATGCGCCGTTCGGAAAGAGCGTCAATTACGTGGGGTCACGATTCATTTACATGGATCACGCTCCCTACCTGCCTATTTTGAATTAGGCGCGGTTACGCCGGCCCCATTAACGCTACGCCGCCGTAACTTTGGGCGCAACTTCTTTGTGAATACGGCACCTGCCTCTCAAAGTTACGGCGGCGTAGTGTAAATGAGATACGCTACGCCCGCACAAAGATATGCGTCTGTACGAGAATCTGGCCCTAAAAGTGTAGATTTTCCTTATTGGGTGCTGCAACCTATCAGTGATCTAACAACAGCACCATATAGTAACCATGTAGTCTGATGGTACAACTCCCACAACTGAGCAGCAGATATGTATGTTAGACACATAGAGCTCATACATACTTTTATATGTACCTCTGTACTGTATATATGTAAATGTATACATGGAAATGTCAGCACCTTTATTGGTCTCTACATCCCTTTCGGCAATTTAATGTCTGTCTGGTTAATATTTTATACCTGCCATTGGCTTATGTTCGAATGTTGTCAGGCAATGTACAGAACGTTGTCTTTTTCCAAAAAAAAAGAAAAAAAAGAAGCGGAATGTTTTTACAGAACATGGGAGAGAGAATTCTGCTCCAGTTCTCTGACGCATGTGAAGTGACATTTTTTGAAGATTAACAGCAGGGCGAGATGTGTGTGTCTGCTTATCATACACAATTACTGTAACGTTTTATTCAACTGTCTTTTTAGAGAATGCAAAGAGGGCCAGAGATGTGCTGGCAAGGGCTGATTGGAGTGGGTGACGTCAGAAAAAATATTCCGCAGAAAAGACCGGCGACTCTTTATGAGATGATTGAAGCTGGTTTGCATTCGGAAGGGAGTACAAGACGTGAGTTCTGGTTCTGATCCCCTTCAGGTTCATGATTAGGTCATGATAAATGGAGATGGGTTTCTTTTGCGTTGTACTTATCTCCTGGAAAGTAATTGTCTGCTCCATTAGGCTTTCTTCTGTTTTTAAAGGGGGTTTCCACTTTTCAAAGGTTGACTGAAGCAATGGGGAGTCAGAGGAAATGATTCTTATTGGATGATGATTAAAGCTAAACTCCAATTGCATGCATATTTTGGTCCAGCTAGTAGGCATTTACTTGAGGCTTGAGGGCCACTTGATGAATTGGAACACAGATGGTGGGCTAGGTCTTCTTGAGTGTCTTGCACAGAGCCTCGTCCTCAACTCCACTGGACACCTTTGGAATGAATTAGAATGCGGATATTGGTCCAGCTTGGCTTATTGTAAGTAGGCATTTCCTTGAGGCTTGAGGGCCTCTTCATGAATTGGAACACAGATGGTGGGCCAGGTCTTCTTGAGTGTCTTGCACAGAGCCTCGTCCTCAACTCCACTGGACACCTTTGGAATGAATTAGAATGCGGATATTGGTCCAGCTTGGCTTATTGTAAGTAGGCATTTCCTTGAGAATTGAAGGCCACTTGATGAATTGGAACACAGATGGTGGGCCAGGTCTTCTTGAGTGTCTTGCATAGGACCTTGTCCTCAACTCCACTGGACACCTTTGGAATGAATTAGAATGCAGATATTGGTCCAGTTTGGCTTATTGTAAGTAGGCATTTCCTTGAGGCTTGAGGGCCACTTGATGAATTGGAATGCAAATGGTGGGCCAGGTCTTCTTGAGTGTCTTGCATAGGACCTTGTCCTCAACTCCACTGGACACCTTTGGAATGAATTAGAATGCGGATATTGGTCCAGCTTGTCTTATTGTAAGTAGGCATTTCCTTGAGGCTTGAGGGCCTCTTGATGAATTGGAACACAGATGGTGGGCCAGGTCTTCTTGAGTGTCTTGCACAGAGCCTCGTCCTCAACTCCACTGGACACCTTTGGAATGAATTAGAATGCGGATATTGGTCCAGCTTGTCTTATTGTAAGTAGGCATTTCCTTGAGGCTTGAGGGCCTCTTGATGAATTGGAACGCAGATGGTGGGCCAGGTCTTCTTGAGTGTCTTGCACAGAGCCTCGTCCTCAACTCCACTGGACACCTTTGGAATGAATTAGAATGCGGATATTGGTCCAGCTTGGCTTATTGTAAGTAGGCATTTCCTTGAGAATTGAGGGCCACTTGATGAATTGGAACGCAGATGGTGGGCCAGGTCTTCTTGAGTGTCTTGCACAGAGCCTCGTCCTCAACTCCACTGGACACCTTTGGAATGAATTAGAATGCGGATATTGGTCCAGCTTGGCTTATTGTAAGTAGGCATTTCCTTGAGGCTTGAGGGCCACTTGATGAATTGGAATGCAAATGGTGGGCCAGGTCTTCTTGAGTGTCTTGCATAGGACCTTGTCCTCAACTCCACTGGACACCTTTGGAATTAATTAGAATGCGGATATTGGTCCAGCTTGGCTTATTGTAAGTAGGCATTTCCTTGAGGCTTGAGGGCCTCTTGATGAATTGGAACACAGATGGTGGGCCAGGTCTTCTTGAGTGTCTTGCACAGAGCCTTGTCCTCAACTCCACTGGACACCTTTGGAATGAATTAGAATGCGGATATTGGTCCAGCTTAGCTTATTGTAAGTAGGCATTTCCTTGAGGCTTGAGGGCCACTTGATTAGAATGCAGATATTGAGCCACATCTTCAAATCCAACATCAGCACCTCTGTGACGGAAGGGCCCGTGGAACACAGAATCCCTTGGAAAGGTTGGGAAACCCTTGTTTCAGCTCCCCATGCACCTCTTATGTCTAAGGCACCCTGTGTCCATCCTGGAACGGGGTAACTGAGAAAATTTGTCTTGGATTACTTAAAATGGGACAGTAATATTTATCCACAATATCTCCCAGGATATATGTAAAGACTATTCTTGGTTTGTTTGATTCTGAACTCAACATGTTAGTTGAGAGAGCTGATCACATTGGCCTCTGCACAGAGCCTTGTCCTTAAAGCGGAGGTTCACCCTAAATATAGTCTTTCTCATGTGATCCAGCATACTGGCATCAGCGCCAGTATGCTGTTTTTTTTTTTTAATCCCCCACTTACTGTGTAATCTTTAATTTTTATATCTTTCCCCCGCGGTGGATGGCGCCTTTACAGCCCGTCACATCTTACGAAAATACCCGATTTAGGACTCGGGTATTCTCGGCGCAATGCGGCGCCTGCGCACAGACCTAGGAACTGACTGCGCAGGCGCCGTATTTCTCCGAGGAAGAGCAATTCTCAAAACGCTTCGCGTATGTGGGCGTAGTACAATGGAACCCTAAATTACGAGCATAATCCATTCTAGGAGAATGCTCGTAATCCAAAACACTCGCATATCAAAGCGAGTTTCCCCATAAAAGTCAATGGAAACAAAGATAATTTTTTCTGCATTGACTTCTATGGCATGCAATACCACATGCGACCAGAGGTGGGTAGTGTGGGGAAGCTCGGAAACACTCAAAAAGGCCCAGGGACAGCTCGGTTGAACTCAGAAAAACCTCGGAAAGTATTTTCGAGAACCAATGCTCGGAACCAATGCTAAAGATCAGACATCAATAGCAGAAGTTGCCCAAAGAGCAGAAAAACCACATAGTGCGTCTATTACGTCACTACGTTCGTGTTTGTTGGCTGAAAAAGTCCTGCCGTGTGTGCATACCAAGTTCATGGACAACGCCCTTCGGAGCAAAATCCACAGAAAAGTCAGATGGAAGTCCCATCGTGTGTATGAGGCTTAAAACTTTAAAGGAAAGCGGAGTTGGGCTTATTCTGTTATTTTTTTTTAGTAATTCCTGTGACTACTAGGGAAAACAAAGCTCCCAGTTTTTATAAAGGTTCAACGAAAGGGCCGAATGCGCGGCGGTAATAGTTTGAGGATATGTCTCCTTATTAAGGCCACTCTAGCTGAGCGGGAGGAATCGGCTTCCTCTGATAATGCGCCGTCCACCTGTGGAGCTCTGAAGCCTACAAATAGCACAGGGAATGTGTTTTGGCAGCTATATTACGGATTTTGTGCAAACTCACTATATATTATGTCCCACAGGAGCCTGAGAAACAAAGAGGAATTTAGATGAATTGCTGACAACGCTCTTGAACAAATTCATATTTCTTCGGCACAACAAAATTGTTACCTTTTTCAAAAAAGAAGAAGAAATGAAAAGGCTTTTCCGGCTTTGACTGCCGAGATATCTGGAGCGCGAGCTCCGTCCGCGCCTCGCCGGAACACATCCCGCCATGAGAATGGCCGATACCGCGGGGAAATTAGGAATAACGAGATTACAAATCATGTGCGGATAAAGGCTTTTAAAGTGTAAAAAAATTTGACTGCTAAAGGGAAACTGAAGAAAAAAAGAAAAAAAAAGTTATTTGTTAATGCTTGAGGGTGCAAAATATCATCAAAGTATTTGTGTACCTGGACCTTCTACCCTTCTCCAACATGAATCCATCCCATCTGTGCCTAGTTCCTGACCACTGGCAGCAGTGTTGCCAACTGTCCGTATTTTTACGGACAGTTCGTAAAACGGGCACTTTTTTTCCCCCTTTCGTAAATGTCCGTGGTTGCGGGAATGTGCCAGTAAAAATAGACGAGATCGGTTCGGCTAGGAACTGTGCATGGAGATTGGAGGCAGGTGGTGATGGTGGCTGCGGTGGCTCTGCAGAGGGGGATGGAGGCAGGGGAAGATTGGAGGCAGGGGGTGTTAGTGGCACCGCAGAGGGGGATGTGGCATCGCAGAGGGTGGGGATGGAGACAGGGGTTGTTGGTGGCACCGCAGAGTGGGGTGGAGGCAGGGGGTGGTTGAAGGCAGGGGGCCTGGGGGAGATTGGAGGCAGGGGGAGATTGTGGCACAGCAGAGGGGGGTGAAGGCAGGGGTGTTGGTGGCAGAGTGGGGTGAAGGCAGGGGGTGTTGGTGGCAGAGGGGGGTGGAGGCAGGGGGTGTTGGTGGCAGAGGGGGATGGAGGCAGGGGGTGTTGGTGGCAGAGGGGGGTGAAGGCAGGGGGTGTTGGTGGCAGAGGGGGATGGAGGCAGGGGGTGTTGGTGGCAGAGGGGGATGGAGGCAGGGGGTGATTTGACTAAATAATTTGCCCTTATTATATCGAAAATAACAAAAATATGTTTTTTTTTACCTTAATATCTACCTTAAGGCTGCATTCACACCTGAGCGAAAAAAACGCCTGTCGCCCGACGCTCGTGCCGCTGGAGGGGAAAAATCCCATTCATGTCTATAGAGATGGTTCACATAGACATCAATGGGAGACTTTGTAAGAAAAAAAAATTGATCGAAGCGCGGCAAGTAAAGCCGCGTATGCGGCGTTACTTGCCGCTCAGGTGTGAATGCAGCCTTAATCACATTGCTATTTGCCTGGCGTACTTGTTTGTAGCCTAAATACTGAAATTTGCACCTAAAAAATGTAATTTAGTAACTTTTGTGAAATGCCAGTAAAAACGTGGCTGCGCCAGTAAATTTTGGGTGTCGTGCCAGTAAAATTTCAATCTGGTATGTTGGCAACACTGGTGGCGGCTGATGTCCCCGGTTGGTTGGTCCCCCCCTCGCTCGCTCGTACGTCTGTCCCACCAGCCCAACACTTACCCATGTAGGTAGCAGGAGCGGGATTCAGGGGAGCCGAATTGAGCCGAAGTGTCAGGCGCACTTGGATGACGTGCAGCACACCATGCCGGGTGGGAGGAAGGAGAATGGAAGCCTGTGCTACTGCTCTCTGCCAATCGGGACCTGCTTCCTGATTGGCCATGAGGGGAAGCAGGAAGACAATAACAAATACCAATTTGCTATTGTCACACAACTCTGCTCCCCGAGCCCACCCTTTCTGAAGCTACGGCTTTAATCACATGCTTTGAAAAAAAAAACACTGGAAACCATGCGTCCAGCATGTATGTTAGAGGCCATGAACATGGATTAGGGGGGGCGGCATCCCTTTGCCCTGTATGGACAGGCCACCTTCCTTCTCTGAGCTGGCCGCTCAGCTGTCAGCTAATTGCCAGCTCCTATCTCTCCACAGTGACTCACCTGTTGATGATCCTGCTCGTCAGTCCTGCCTACTTAAGCCGTCCAGCTCAGTTGCTCTCTGCCTTTGCCTTGGTCAACATCACAGAGTATTTCTCCTGCGTTCCCGTTAAAGACTTGCTTGGCTGACATCCCTTCTGGCTCCTGATCCTGCTTGCTGTTCTACTACATAAATCTCTGGCTGTCTGACATTTGGCTTGACTCACTAAGGTCAAGGTCACAAGCAGACAGGGATAGTCGAGAATAAGCCAAGATCGGTAAAACAGAGACAGACGTAGCACACGGCACGCAGGAACCCAGACACCCAATAGCTAAACAAACAGTGTTGATCAGCATGGCTGGCTTGCAGTTCACAGGTTAATACAGAGTTCCCTGATAGGGCCTGGGGTGGAGCCATGCTAAAGGAGAGATTACGTAAGCAGCCAGGTGAGAGTGGCTGGCCACCAAGGTGAGCACATAGAGAAGGTAAGCTGACAGACAAACATTACTGCATTAACATGACAAATGTCCAATTGGTGTCAGTGGGAGTAATAGTACCCCATCAATGGTGTCAGTGGGAGGAATAGTGCCCCATTATTGGTGACAGTGGGAGAAATAGTGCCCTATTGTTGGTGCTAGTGGGAGAAATAATGCCCCATCCTTGGTGTCAGTGGGAGAAATAGTGTCCCATCATGGAGTTCAGTGGTTAGGAATAGTGTGCCATCATTGGTGTCAATGGTTTGGAATAGTGACCCCCCATTGGTGTCAGTGGGAGGATTAGTACCCCATCATTGGTGTCAGTGGGAGAAATAGTGACCCCCCATTGGTGTCAGTGCGAGGATTAGTACCCCATCATTGGTGTCAGTGGGAGGATTAGTACCCCATCATTGGTGTCAGTGGGAGGATTAGTACCCCATCATTGGTGTCAGTGGGAGGAATAGTGACCCCCCATTGGTGTCAGTGTGAGGATTAGGACCCCATCATTGGTGTCAGTGGGAGGATTAGTACCCCATCATTGGTGTCAGTGGGAGGAATAGTGTCCCATCATTGGTGTCAGTGGGAGGAATAGTGTCTCGTATGAGTGGGAGGAACAGTGTCCCAAGGGCTGGATAAAGGCCAGCAAAGGGCGGCAGTTTGGAGACTACTGTACTAGATGATTGTCTCAAGAGTCCAACTCTTATTAATATCACAAGTACAACAGACACAAAATGCATCCACAGTATTTTGGGGTAAAATTTCTCCTTCCATCAGGGCCTGGGCAATGTAGCAAAAGGTATCTAATGGGTTCAAATCATAAGCTCCTGGATACAAAACGTATTCACAGCCAGGTGATGTGATTGGCTAAACGATCGGCTAAACGATTGGCTAGAACCGCCCCTCCTAGAATTTCTTACACTGCCTCCCACTTCTGAGTTGGCTCTCAATTGATTTCCTCTTTAGTGCAACTTTTTTTGCTTTTCAACACAACTTTTCTCATTAAAGTCATTATTTGAAAAGCGTAAGCGGCTGTCATTTTCAGCCTGCTGCGGTAAAGGTGGCTTTTTTTATATGAACCGCCTGTGAAGTGCCAATCGTTATTATTTACAAGCCTGTAACTCCTTTGTGCCTTCTGTCATTTAGGGGGTGGCTGATTGATGCTTCATGCTTGACAAGCTAAAGAAATGGGTGAAAATGTATTTTTATTTGGTATATTAGACCTTGAAATGACCTGCAATTCATCTCTGCCACTAACCAGCCTTCTGTTAGAAGTACTAGTAAAGATCACCACCATGGTGACGCTCACGTAGACCGTTCCCGCTCTTGTAAGGCCAGTTGAGTTCTACCCCCTCCAGGCAGGCAGCACATAGACTTTTTCAACCAGGGTGCCCAGGGCAGGCAGCATGGGGTGCCTTGAGGTCTCTATGTCTAAAAATTGCCCACAAATTATATACAAGGCAGTGGGTGGATAAGGCCTTTTAGTTAATCAAAGCCACAGGTTTTCATTGCATTACGACCTTCTAGCTGCCGACCTCCTAACGAACAATGACATCAGTTGATAAGGAGGATTTCAGTCACCTACATAGCAGCCTTGTTTGACCCTCCCCTGCATCTCTCCATCAGCTTTGGGGTCGAATTATCTGAGTGATGGAGAAAAACTGAGGAAGAAGAGAAACATGGGACTACTAGTCAGCACCAGTCACCAACACCTCTACCATTGGGTCACCAGAACCTCTACCGTTGGGTCACCAGCACCTCTACCATTGCGTCACCAGCTCCTCTACCGTTGGGTCACCAGCCCCTCTACCTTTGGGTCACCAGCACCTCTACCATCGGGTCACCAGCACCTCTACCATTGGGTCACCAGCACCTCTGCCATTGGGTCACCAGCACCTCTGCCATTGGGTCACCAGCACATCTGCCATTGGGTGACCAGCGCCTCTACTGCTGGGTCACCAGCCCCTCTACCTTTGGGTCACCAGCACCTCTACCATCGGGTCACCAGCACCTCTGCCATTGGGTCACCAGCACCTCTGTCATTGGGTCACCAGTACCTCTACCGTTGGGTCACCAGCGCCTCTATCGCTGGGTCACCAGCGTCTCTACCGCTGGGTCACCAGCACCTCTACCGTTTGGTCACCAGCACCTCTACCGTTTGGTTACCAGCAACTTTACCGTTTGGTCACAGCACCTCTACCGTTGGGTCACCAGCACCTCTACCGTTGGGTCACCAGCACCTCTACCGTTTGGCCACCAGCACCTCTACCGTTTGGTCACCAGCACCTCTACAATTTGGTCACCAGCACCTCTACCATTGGGTCATCAGCACCTCTGCCATTGGGTCACCAGTACCTCTACCGTTGGGTCACCAGCGCCTCTATCGCTGGGTCACCAGCGCCTCTACCGCTGGGTCACCAGCACCTCTACCGCTGGGTCACCAGCACCTCTACCATTGGGTCACCAGCACCTCTACCGTTGGGTCACCAGCACCTCTACCGTTTGGTCACCAGAACCTCTACCATTTGGTCACCAGCAACTTTACTGTTTGGTCACAGCACCTCTGCCGCTGGGTCACCAGCACCTCTACAGTTGGTTCACCAGCACCTCTATCGTTTGGCCACCAGCACCTCTACCGTTTGGTCACCAGCACCTCTACCGTTTGGTCACCAGCACCTCTACCGTTTGGTCACCAGCACCTCTACCGTTGGGTCACCAGCACCTCTACATTTGAGGCAGGTGATGATCAGAGATCGTAGCCATAGTGCAAGAGATATTCAAAGACTGTGGACATGCTATAGGAGTTGTTGGAGACTGGGGACATTCTTCGGGAGACAGCCATAGACAGGAGTCTCCTAAAAATCACTACTAAAAAAATGAAATAAAAAACACAGAACAGTGTCTGCAGGGGCCACGCGGCTCACACCCAAAGTGCCATAGGGCCACATGTGGCCCCCGGGATGCAAGTTGGGCACCAGGGACTTACAATCTGCCTCTGTCCCAGAGTGTGGACTTTATAGACTATTTTAAGAATCACTTTTTTTTTTCTTCTTAAAATATTGTCTATATATACACTTTCATTCGCCCCGCAGACTCACAGGGGTAGATTCACATAGAGATACGACGGTGTATCTACTGATACACCGTCGTATCTCTGAGATCCGACGATCGGATCTATGCGGCTGATTCACCGAATCAGGTTCCGCATAGATCTCCCTTAGAGCCGACAGGTGTAAGTGACTTACACTGTCGGATCTTAGGCTGCAATCTCCCGCCGGCCGATAGGTGGCGCTTCTGTTTGTATGCGCGACGACTATGCAAATGAGGAGAACCGCCGATTCAGAAACGAGCGCCCGGCCGCCGTTTTTTTTTTACGTCGTTTGCGTTCGTCTTTTTCCGGCGGATAGTTACCCCTGCTATATGAGGGGTAAGTGCGGCGGATCCTATGTTAAGTATGGCCGTCGTTCCCGTGTCGAGTTTTGAAATTTTTACGTCGTTTACGTAAGTCGTTCGCGAATATGGCCATACATAAATTGCGTTAACTTCCTTGCGACGTCATGTGGAGCAATGCACGCTGGGAAATTTAGCCGGCGGCGCATGCGCAGTACGATCGGCGCGGGGACGCGCCTGATTTAAATAGTAAACTCCCCCTAGCCACGGAATTTGCATTCCGCCGGGGGATTTACGATCCGCCAGGGCAACTTACGAGGCAAGTGCTTTCTGAATACAGCAATTGCCTCAAAAACTGGCGCTGGCGGATCGTAAACAAGATAGATCACGCGGATCAAAAGATCCGCTGATCTATGTGAATCTACCCCACAGAGTTTTTACGTTCCTCGTAACAAATGGGGTAATTTCACTGGATAAAGAGAGAAGATTTCCATATCTTTTGCAGAAAGAAAAAGCAGATATATTTCTCATTTCAGTTTCCATTTTTCATTCATTTTTTTACTCAGTTTTTTTTTACAAATTTTCCCATCCTTCCGATTTTGGGGGGGAAAAAAACGTCTCCCTTTAGAAAGCAGAGTGTCTCGGCGTCCATATAACATGCGGAATGTGTCAGAGATACTATTATACCGCAGCAAATGCTGTATAATTACATTTCATGAAATCCCGTACAGAAAGCATTCCACTTAACCTTGTTATAACGTCTCGGCTATGCAGCAAGAATGTATTACTAAGTGCGTTACGGGAAGATATACGACTCCGAAATACCAGCCTGGATGGGGGGAGATTTTATTAAGCGATCCTGCCAGAGAGATTTGCCGCTAACAAATGTACTTTATGCTTGGTATGCGCTTTAAAACAAAAAGCTTTTCATAGGTTATTAGAGCTAATGGAATTATTCTAACGTCTAAATGAATTGGAGCTCAGACTGGGAGAGTTTGGCGAGGCGGAATCGCAAAAAGCCAACGGGGAAAAAAAAGGAGACGTAATAATATATGTACTAACGATAAAAGATGTGTTCCTAAAGAGTCCGGGATTGTATTATGTGATGTCTTCAGCGAATGGATAGGCTGCATTCTCAGTGATGTCACCGGTCTCTAGTGAATGGATAGGCTGCATTCTCAGTGATGTCACCGGTCTCTAGTGAATGGATAGGCTGCATTCTCAGTGATGTCACCGGTCTCTAGTGAATGGATAGGCTGCATACTCAGTGATGTCACCGGTCTCTAGTGAATGGATAGGCTGCATTCTCAGTGATGTCACCGGTCTCTAGTGAATGGCTAGGCTGCATTCTCAGTGATGTCACCGGCCTCTAGTGAATGGATAGGCTGCATTCTCAGTGATGTCACCGGTCTCTAGTGAATTGATAGGCTGCATTCTCAGTGATGTCACCGGTCTCTAGTGAATGAATAGGCTGCATTCTCAGTGATGTCACCGGTCTCTAGTGAATGGGTAGGCTGCATTCTCAGTGATGTCACCGGTCTCTAGTGAATGGATAGGCTGCATTCTCAGTGATGTCACCGGTCTCTAGTGAATAGATAGGTTCCATTCTCAGTGATGTCACAGCTCTCTAGTGAATGGATAGGCTGCATTTTCAGTGATGTCACTGGTCTCTAGTGAATGGATAGATTCCATTCTCAGTGATGTCACCAGTATCTAGTGATTGGATAGGCTGCATTCTCAGTGATGTCACCGGTCTCTAGTGAATGGATAGGCTGCATTCTCAGTGATGTCACCGGTCTCTAGTGAATGGATAGGCTGCATTCTCAGTGATGTCACCGGTCTCTAGTGAATGGATAGGCTGTATTCTCAGTGATGTCACCGGTCTATAGTGAATGGATAGGCTGCATTCTCAGTGATGTCACCGGTCTCTAGTGAATGGATAGGCTGCATTCTCAGTGATGTCACCGGTCTCTAGTGAATGGATAGGCTGCATTATCAGTGATGTCACCGGTCTCTAGTGAATGGATAGGCTGCATTCTCAGTGATGTCACCAGTCCCTAGTGAATGAATAGGCTGCATTCTCAGTGATGTCACTGATCTCTAGTGAATGAATAGGTTGCATTCTCAGTGATGTCACCGATCTCTAGTGAATGGATAGGCTGCATTCTCAGTGATGTCACTGGTCTCTAGTGAATAGATAGGTTCCATTCTCAGTGATGTCACCAGTTTCTAGTGAATGGATGGGCTGCATTCTCAGTGATGTCACTGCTCTCTAGTGATTGGATAGGCTGCATTCTCAATAATGTCACTGGTCTCTAGTCAATGGATAGGCTTCATTCATTCTCAACTATGTCACTAGTTTCCAATTTCACCAGGAAAAGCTGGCTGTGTGGTGGGCCAACAATAGAGAATAATGACCATGTACATAATAAACTTGGTGCACATGCCTAGGATGAAAGCTGATTACTAATTGCCAACAGACTTCAACCTACGCCCTGTCCTGTGTTGACCCGTCTAGTCAGAAATGATGGCTTCTACATCTAAAATCTGCAATTTTGTACATAAAGTTAAATTTGTAAATTGGTTATAGCAATGGCGGCCCGCCCATAGGGACGCACGGGCGCCGCCCCCCCTCCCGCAGTCACAAAAAAAAAAAAAAAGGGGCCTTTAAGAACTTTTATTCGGCTAAAATGTCATTTTGACATTTTAGCCGAAGTTCTGGCGGCCGTCTATAGAGGGTGCTGCAGCGCCACCCCCTCTCGCAAATAACACACGTTCAATGCAATGCATTGAACGTGTGTTATTGTTGCCAGCTGCCTGGTCTATTCATATAACCGGACATGGGTCACCGGTTACCTGAATAGCGGCAGCTGGTTGGCTGAGGGGAACTGCCTATCAAAGCCAGCGGCTCTGATAGGCTTTTCCAGTACCGCCCTCCGGCTCTCGGAAGTCTATACTCGGGGCGCAGGCAACCTGCGTTCCTTGCATAAGACTGACGGCCGTTTCAGCCAATCAGGTTCCTGGATTCTGGTTATCAGGAACCTGATTGGCTGAAGCTTCTCCACGGCGGCAGAAGACATCGTGGGAGGACATGGAAGCGTCAGGTAAGTGTTTTTTTTTCACAGGGAAAGGGGCATCATGGGGCACAGTGGCATCATGGGGCACAGTGGCATGGGGCACAGTGGCATGGGGCACAGTGGTGACAAAGGGCACAGAGGTGACAATGAGCACAGTGGCATGGGGCACAGTGGTGACAATTGATGGCACAGTGACTGCATATGATGGCATGGCACAGTGGTGACAATTGATGGCACAGTGACTGCGTTTGATGGCATGGCACAGTGGTGACAATTGATGGCACAGTGGTGGCGTTTGATGGCATGGCACAGTGGTGACAATTGATGGCACAGTGGCTGCATTTGGTGGCATGGCACAGTGGTGACAATTGATGGCACAGTTGCTGTGTTGCATGGCACAGTGGCTGCATTTGATGGCATGGCACAGTGGTGACAATTGATGGCACAGTTTCTGTGTTTGATGGCATGGCACAGTGGTGACAATTGATGGCACAGTGGCTGCATTTGGTGGCATGGCACAGTGGTGACAATTGATGGCACAGTTTCTGTGTTTGATGGCATGGCACAGTGGTGACAATTGATGGCACAGTGGCTGCATTTGATGGCATGGCACAGTTTCTGTGTTTGATGGCATGGAACAGTGATGACAATTGATGGCACAGTGGCTGCATTTGGTGGCATGGCACAGTGGCTGCATGTGATGGGCACAGTGAGGCTGCAATATTTTTTTTTCCGTTTGCACCCCCCCAAAAATTTTGAGCACCAGCCGCCACTGGGTTATAGGGTTATACTTGTATATAGGGTAATATTTGTATTTTAGGTATACGGTTATATATGTATATATGGTTATATTTGTATATAAGGTAAAATTTGTATATAGGGTTATATTTCTATATAAGGTATAGGGTTATGTTTAGATCTAGGGTACAATTTTATATAGGGTTATATATTTGTATATAGGGTAATATTTGTATATATGGTTATATATTTGTATAAAGGGTATAGGTTATATTAGTATTTGGGGTATAAGTTATGTTTGTATATAGGGTTACATTTGTATATAGGGTTATATTTGTATATAAGCTTATATTTGTATATAGGGTATAAGTTGTAAGGTTGTTGGTTCAACTAGACCCAGGTTTTTAGGACTATCTGGATGTATGGAACACCCTAATGCAGGCATCCTCAAACTACGGCCCTCCAGCTGTTGCGGAACTACAAATCCCATGAGGCATTGTGAAACTCTGACATTCACAGACATGACTGAGCATGATGGGAAATGTAGTTCCTGAACAACTGGAGGGCCATAGTTTGAGGACCCATGCCCTAATGCATTGGCCAGTGAGAACATCCACACGCAGATATGGTATGTCCACACTAGACTTTATTTCTAATGCGTACTTGTTCATAATCAAATCATACAAGAAGGGAACGCCCTTGTCCCAGCCAATCATATCTAAGTTATTAAGTTATACAAGTAATATACGTCACAATTATACATCGTGTGTAAAATATAACAATCTGTCTTCTGGGCGCCTGACTGATTCTGGTTTCTACTGCAGCTTATCTAATGTTATGTTCTTTGCCTAGGACACAATAATATTGGCAAGGTTTTGTGCAACTAATCCTAGAAGCTCAAGGATACATCTTCATACAAACATCAATCACTATGGGGGAACTCTAGCAAGCCTTCTAATGCATTGATGGTATGGGGGAACTCTAGCCTTTCATAAGTTATATTTGTATCTGGGGTCATATTTGTATTTGGGGTAATATTTGTCTTTGGGGTCATATTTGTATATGTGGTTATATTTGTATATAGGGTTATATTTGTATTTGGGGTTATATTTGTATATAGGGTTATATTTATATTTGGGGTTATATTTGTATTTGGGGTCATATTCGTATTTGGGGTTATATTTGTATTTGGGGTTATATTTGTCTTTGGGGTCATATTTGTATATAGGGTTATATTTATATTTGGGGTTATATTTGTATACTGTATACAGTTATATTTGTATTTAGGGTTATATTTGTCTTTGGGGTCATATTTGTATATAGGGTTATATTTGTATATATGGTTATATTTGTATTTGGGGTTATATTTGTATATAGGGTTATATTTATATTTGGGGTTATATTTGTATTTGGGGTCATATTTGTATTTGGGGTTATATTTGTATTTGGGGTTATATTTGTATATATGGTTATATTTGTATTTGGGGTTATATTTGTCTTTGGAGTCATATTTGTATATAGGGTTATATTTGTATTTGGGGTTATATTTGTATAACCCTATATACAAATATATACGTGGTACCTACCGGAGCATGATGGGACTGCGACGTCACAAGACAGGCCTATATAATTCGCTGCGAGCCGCGCGCCGGGCATAACAGCGGGAGGAAGCGTCGTGTCAACATCTGGAGAAGAAGAAGAAGATGAAGACGTCACAGAAGAGGGGACTCGCCGCTGCTAGTAATTGAGCTTACACACGAGGATAGCGGCGGCGAGTCCTGAAGATGAAGAAGACCCCCGGAGAGCGGAGAAGACCCCCGGAGAGCGGCAGAAGACCCCCGGAGAGAGGAGAAGACCCCCGGAGAGCGGGAGAAGACCCCGGAGAGTGGGAGAAGACCCCCCCGCCGCCGAAGACGTCGAAAGAAGCCCGCCGGGTGGTGGGCGCTTTTATCAAAGCGCCCCCCCCGGCGGCGGAAAAGAACCAGACGGCGGCACCCACCCCCCACAGAAGCCCGCCGGAGGGGGGCGCTTTTATAAAAGCGATCATACACACCCCCCCCCCCGGCGGCCAACTAATAAAATATTTCAATACCCTGTGTGGTTTATTTGTGTTTAAACTTTTGTTTTGCAGGTGAATGGGTAGGGGTACAATGTACCCCATACTCATTCACTTAGGGTGGGGGGCCGGTATCTGGGGGCCCCCTTATTAAAGGGGGCTTCCAGATTCCGATAAGCCTCCCGCCCGCATACCCCGACAACCAACGGCCAGGGTTGTCGGGAAGGGGCCCTGTCCTCATCAACATGGGGACAGGGTGCTCTGGGGTGGGGGGCCGCAGTGCGCCCCCTACCCCAGAGCACCTGACCCCCCCATGTTGAGGGCATGCTGCCCGGTACGGCTCAGGAGGGGGGGGGGGGCGCTCGCTCGCCCCCACTCCCTTCCTGACCGGCCGGCCGGCGTGCTTTGGATACGGGTCTGTTATGGATTGTGGGGGGACCCCCACGCCGTTTTTTCGGCGTAGGGGGGTCTCCTTGCAACCCATAACAGACCTAAGGGCCCGTTATGCTCCTGAGGGGGGAACCCATGCCGGATTTTTTTTTTTAAATCCGGCGGGGGGATTTCTCCTTCAGGATTCATAACTCCGCCCACGTGTAGAATTGGCAGGAATCCGCGTCGGATCCCCGTCGCTTCTATGACGGCTTTGTCTCCATCGCGGCAAGCCAGCTCGGCGCTGGCTCTCGCGATGGGGCTCGCAAGTGCTCAATCTCGCCGAGAAAGGGAGCGAGATTGACACAATATCCCAGTCACCTACTGTATTTATATTTGGGGTTATATTTGTATTTGGGGTCATATTTGTATTTGGGGTTATATTTGTATATATGGTTATATTTGTATTTGGGGTTATATTTGTATATAGGGTTATATTTATATTTGGGGTTATATTTGTATTTGGGGTCATATTTGTATTTGGGGTTATATTTGTATTTGGGGTTATATTTGTCTTTGGGGTTATATTTGTCTTTGAGGTTATATTTGTCTTCGGGGTTATATTTGTATTTGGGGTTATATTTGTCTTTGAGGTTATATTTGTATTTGGGGTTATATTTGTATTTGGGGTTATATTTGTATTTGGGGTTATATTTGTATATAGGGTTATATTTGTATTTGGGGTTATATTTGTATTTGGGGTTATATTTGTATTTGGGGTTATATTTGTCTTCGGGGTTATATTCGTGTATAGGGTATATGGTTGTATTTGTATATAGGGTTATATTTGTCTTTGGGGTTATATTTGTAACTTTAGTTCCACTTTAATATTCCAGCAGATGAGAAATATTCGGATTCTGAATCGCACCCATTATATAGTGCGCGCTGCCTGTGTTTGACCGCGGTCTCTGCGCGGTGCGTAGTAACATGATTAGCCTTGATCCATTTCATCTCAGTGACTGAGTCGGTGGCGATGGGGAGCGTGACAATTTGCCGCGTTAATGACATCTCCGATAGATAATACATTTTTCGTGCCCTCGCTGGCTATTTTATGTCCATTCTACCTTGAATCCTCGGCCGCCGTTGCGCCATTAAGTAAACGCTTCACGATGACTGATTAAACAGTGAAGGCTTCGTTTTATCTAACGCGATTCTTTACTGCCAGAGATGACAATTTGCACAGACCATATCACAATGATAATTCCCCCGTTTTATATACTTGTGACACATTAACCCGCCTTGGAGACAAAGATGGCCGCTTTATATTGCGTCTGGAATAATTGGCTTAAATTTAGTGGATACTTTGTAATTCCGATTCTCTGCTTTGAGCAATGCAGGTGAAAGTTTCAGCGCTTTGGCTGTTGGTTAGTTACTGTAACGTATCACTGCATTGTTTTTATTGTCTTATGGGTTTTTAAACTGACCTTTTTTGTGTGTCAAGGTAAAAACTTTTTTTAAATGTTTTTATTATTGTTCCTGGTGGGGTATTTTTTTATTGCTGGTTTGGTCTATTGTTACTGGGGGATCTATTGTTTCTGGGAAGGAACTATTGTCACTGGGGAGGATCTATTGTTCTTGGGGTTGTCTATTGTTGCTGGGGGATCTATTGTTGCTGGGAAGGAACTATTGTCACTGGGGAGGATCTATTGTTCTTGGGGTTGTCTATTGTTGCTGGGGGATCTATAGTTGCTGGGAAGGAACTATTGTCACTGTCGAAGATCTATTGTTCTTGGGGTTGTCTATTGTTGCTGGGGGATCTATAGTTGCTGGGAAGGAACTATTGTTCTTGGGGTTGTCTATTGTTACTTGGGTGGTATATTGTTGCTGGGGGATCTAGTGTTGATGGGAAGCATCTATTGTCACTGGGGAGGGTCTAATGTTGATGCTGTGATCTCTGTTTTCGGTCAGATCTATTGTTGCTGGGGATTATCTATTGTTGTCAGAGGTTTTATTGTCGCTTGGGAGGTCTATTGTTGCTAGATGGGTCTACTGTTGTTGGTAAGGAGGATCTATTGTTGCTGGTAAGGATATATTGTTGCTGGAAAGGATATATTGTTGCTGGGGGAGGATATATATGTTTCTGGGGTATCTATTGTTTCTGGGGAGGGTCTATTGTTGCCAGAGGGTTCTCTGGTTGCTAGGGTGGTCCATTGTTTCTGGGGAGATTTACTGTTGCTAGGTGGCTATATTGTTGCTGGGGAGGATCTAATGTTGCCAGGAGGTTCTATCGTTGCTGGGGTGGTCTATTGTTGCTGATAAGGTAAATTGTTACTAGGTGGGTCTATTGTTGCTGGGGAGATTCCTTTGTTTCTGGGGGGTTCCATTGCTGTTGGGGTGTGCTATTGTTGGCTGGGAGCTCTATTATTGCTGGGGTGGTCTATTGTTGCTGATGAGGTAAATTGTTACTAGGTGGGTCTATTGTTGTTGGGGAGATGCTTTTGTTTCTGGGGGGTTCCATTGCTGTTGGGGTGCGCTTTTGTTGGCTGGGAACTTTATTATTGCTGGGGTGGTCAAGTGTTGCTGAGGTGGTCAATTGTTGCTGGGCAGATCTATTGTTGCTAGGTGGGTCTATTGTTGCCGAGGTGGTCAATTGTTACTGGGAAGATCTATTGTTGCTAGATGGGTCTATTATTGCTGGGGAGGATCTAATGTTCCCAGGGGGTTCTATTGTTGCCGGGGGCTTTTTTTTGTTGGCGGGGAGCTCTATTGTTGCTAGGTGGGTCAATTGTTGCTGAGTTGGCCAATTGTTGTTGGGGAGATCTATTGTTGCTAGGTGGGTCTATTGTTGCTGGGGAGGATCTAATGTTCCTGGGGGGTTCTATTGATGCTGGGATGGTTTATTGTTGCTGATGAGGTAAATTGTTACTAGGTAGGTCTATTGTTTCTGGGGAGAATCCTTTGTTGCTGGGGGGGTTTCTATTGTTGTTGGGGTGCTCTATTGTTACTGGGGGGGGGTCGATTGTTGCCAGAGTGTTCTATTGTTGCTGGGGTGGTTGATTGTTGCTGGGGAGATCTGTTGTTGCTGGGTTTGCCTATTGTTGGTGGGGAGGATCTAATGTTGCCAAAGGGGTCTATTGTTGCTGATGATATATATTGTTACTAGGTGGGTCTTTTGTTGCTGGGGAAGATGTATTGTTGCTGGGGGATCTATGGCTGCTGGTGAAGACCTATGGTTGCTGGGGGATCTATGGCTGCTGGGGAAAATCTATTGTTGCTGGCGAATCTATGGTTGCTGGGGGTCAGAGGATGTATTGTATTGCCTTTCTTGTTATCATTAACAAACTCCATATAAATGCACCATAAATCAAACCTTGGTTCTGTATTATTTACAAGGGGAGGTACTGGGAGGTGGGGGGGGGGGGGGGGGACAACAGCGACTTGGGGGGGGGTCGATTGTTGCTGGGGAGGATCTAATGTTTCTGGGGGGTTCTATTGTTACTGTGGTGGCCAATTGTTGCTGGGGAGATCTATTGTTTCTGGTAAAGATCTAATGTTCCCAGGGGGCTCTATTGTTGCCGGGGGTGGTCTATTGATGCTGATGAGGTAAATTGTTACTGGGTGGGTCTATTGTTGCTGGGAAGAATCCTTTGTTGCTGAGGGGGGTCTATTGCTTTTGGGGTGCTCGTTAGTTACTGGGGGGGTTGAATGTTGCCAGAGGGTTCTATTGTATCTGGGGGAGTTCTGTTGTTGCTGGGTGTGCCTATTGTTGGTGGGAAGGATCTAATGTTGCCAAGGGGTTCTATTGTTGCTGATGAGGCATATTGTTACTAGGTGGGTCTTTTGTTTGCTGGAGAAGATCTACTGTTGCTGGTGGATCTATGGCTGCTGGGGAAGATATATTGTTGCTGGGGGGGGGGGGGGTCTATGGTTGCTGGGGAAGATCTATGGTTGATGGGGATCTATGGTTGCTGGGGAAGATATATTGTTGCTGGGGAAGATCTACTATTGCTGGAGGATCTATGGCTGCTGGGGAAGATCTATTGTTGCTGGGGAGATCTATTGTTGCTGGGGAAGATCTATTGTTGCTGGGGAAGATCTATGGTTGCTGGTGGATCTATGGCTGCTGGGGAAGATATATTGTTGCTAGGGGGGTCTATGGTTGCTGGGGAAGATCTATTGATTCTGTAGAATCTATGGCTGCTGGCGAAGACCTATGGTTACTGGGGGATCTATGGCTGCTGGGGAAAATCTATTGTTGCTGGTGGATCTATGGCTGCTGGGGAAGATTTATTGTTGCTGGGGGGGTCTATGGTTGCTGGGGAAAATCTATGGTTGATGGGGATCTATGGTTGCTGGGGAAGATATATTGTTGCTGGGGAAGATCTATTGTTGCTGGAGGATCTATGGCTGCTGGGGAAGATCTATTGTTGCTGGGGAAGATCTAGTGTTGCTGGGGAAGATCTATGGTTGCTGGTGGATCTATGGCTGCTGGGGAAGATATATTGTTGCTGGGGGGGGTCTATGGTTGCTGGGGAAGATCTATTGTTTCTGTAGAATCTATGGCTGCTGGTGAAGACCTATAGTTGCGGGGGGATGTATGGCTGCTGGGGAAGATCTATTGTTGCTGGTGGATCTATGGCTGCTGGGGAAGATTTATTGTTGCTGGGGGGGGGGGGTCTATGGTTGCTGGGGAAAATCTATGATTGATGGGGATCTATGGTTGCTGGGGAAGAAAAATTGTTGCTGGGGAAGATCTATTGTTGCTGGAGGATCTATGGCTGCTGGGGAAGATCTATTGTTGCTGGGGAAGATCTAGTGTTGCTGGGGAAGATCTATGGTTGCTGGTGGATCTATGGCTGCTGGGGAAGATATATTGTTGCTGGGGGGGTCTATGGTTGCTGGGGAAGATCTATTGTTTCTGTAGAATCTATGGCTGCTGGTGAAGACCTATAGTTGCTGGGGGATGTATGGCTGCTGGGGAAGATCTATTGTTGCTGGGGGATCTATGGTTGCTGGGGAAGATATATTGTTTCTGGGGGGGTCTATGGTTTCTGTGGAAGATCTATTGTTGCTGGAGGCGGGTTTATGGTAACTGGGGGTCAGAGAATTTATTGTATTGCCTTTCTTGTTATCATTAAGACACTCCATATAAAGGACTTGGCACCATAAATCGATCCTTGGTTCTGTATTCTTTACAAGGGGAGGTGCTGGGAGGTGGGTAGGGGGTGGGGGGCAGAGACAATAGCGACTTGGGGGGGCGGGGTTTGGGGGGGTCAATTCTCTGAGAAAAAAAAAGCCCTGCCTGTAATACATTCATTTTTATATCCACCTGTAGATCGGCTTAATTTTTTATTGCAGATAAAAAACACGAAATGGGTTTTAGTAACCGGCGACGCGTTCCATCGCTCTGCGGAAACAATAAACGCTCGATCAGAAATGTGTCCATAAAACGTCTCCCCAGCGCAATCCCCGCCTTCTCCTCCTACAATCGGCAATCGCTGAACATCCTCCCAGATACCAGGCCGGCCGTTTCCCCGTCTCGGCTCCGAGCCGTTCCGATGATTTACGCCCGTGTTGGCAGCCTGGCGCAGGCCTTAACGCCGATTCTACCTGGCATTTCGTTCGTTCGCGATCTTACGGCAATTACGCATAAAGATATGAAAAAATAAAAATAAAAAAAATAAATAAAAATGATTAGTCTTAATATGAAACGACTTGAGCGCGGCTCATCGCATTGAGAGACTTTATGTAAATCTGGCGTAAGGTCCTTAAAACGCAAATGTGTCGGTTAATGGGCCCCTCTCCAGTCAGGCGGAAGATTGAACCCGCGGGCCCCATAAACAATCGGCTGTTTTGGGAAGATTACATCCGTTTAAACAGCTGCGAACATCGCTGTCAGCAAATCCATTCCTGTTCCCGGCGCCGAGACAGACAACGCGGAATGTTTTATCTGCATTACCGCCGCGATAAAGGAGAAGAGAACTTCCAACTCGGCTGAGGCCGCGACGGTTATTGCGGTTATGTTGGTGAAGCGCGTCGGCCGTTTCCAAAATTTTCACCAGAGAAGAGAAAAGAAAAAAAAATCAGGAAGTGGTTGTAAACCTCTGAAATGTAAAAATGAACAAAGCACATCCTTCTATAGGGTGCATGTGCCTCAATCCAAAGCACTGAGTGTGATTTCTCTCTGCTCCCTCATTCCTCTGATATCCTTTGATAGTCTATGCCGGGGGTGGGGGGGACCTAAACATTTCAGAAGAAGGGCCACAATGTATAACATCCCCATCAGAGCCAACATTACATCAAGGACCCCTTTATATTATAATTTATGTAGATTCTCCCCTTACATCAAGGTCCCTATTGGAGACCCCCTTACATCAGGGTCCCTATTATATTCTCTTTTACATCTGGGTCCTCTTTACTTCCAAATCCCCATTAGAGTCCCCTTTAAATTACAATCCCTATTCAATTCCCCCTTACATGAAGGTCCCCATTGGAGCCCCCCCCCTTACATAAGGGTCCCCTATACATCAGAATCCCTATTAGTTTCCCCCTTACATGAAGGTCCCCATTGGATCCCCCCTACATAAGGGTCCCCTTTAAATTAGAATCCCTATTAGTTTCCCCCTTACATGAAGGTCCCCATTGGAGCCCCCCCCCCCCTTACATAAGGGTCCCATTTACTTCAGAATCCCCATCAGAGTCCCCTTTAAGTTATAGTCCCTAATTGATTCCCCCTTACATCAAGTTCCCCATTGAACCCCCCCCCCCCCTTACATCACGGTCCCCATTAGATTCTCTCACTCTCTTTTACACCAGGGTTCCTTTACTTCCAAATCCCCATAAGCATCCCCTTTATATTACAATCCCTATTAGTTTCCCCTTTACATCAAGGTCCCCATTGGATCCCCCCTAACATATAGGTCCCCTTTACATTACAATCCCTATTAGTTTCCCCTTTACATCAAGGTCCCCATTGGATCCCCCCTTACATAAGGGTCCCCTTTACATCAGAATCCCTATTAGTTTCCCCCTTACATGAAGGTCCCCATTGGATCCCCCCTACATAAGGGTCCCCTTTAAATTAGAATCCCTATTAGTTTCCCCCTTACATGAAGGTCCCCCTTGGATCCCCCCTATATAAGGGTCCCCTTTACATTAGAATCTCTATTAGTTTCCCCTTTACATCAAGGTCCCCATTGGATCCCCCCTTGCATAAGGGTCCCCTTTACATCAGAATCCCTATTAGTTTCCCCCTTACAGGAAGATCCCCATTGGATCCCCCCAAATAAGGGTCCCCTTTACATCAGAATCTCCATCAGTGTCCCCTTTAAATTACAATCCCTATTAGATTACCCCCCTTATATCAAGATCAGGGTCCCCATCTAAGTTTCTCCTTACATCTGAATCACTTCCTACATCAGAGTTCCCATTAAATTAGAATCCGTATTATATTCCCCCCTTACATCAAGGTCCTCATTAGATTCTCTTGTACATCAGGGTCCCCTTTACTTTAGGGTCCCCATCAGACTTCCCTTTAAATTACAATTCCTATGGAGTCTCCTCTTACATCAAGGTCCCCGTTGGAGCCCCCCTTACCTCAGGGACCCTATTAGATTCTCTTTTACATCAGGGTCCCCTTTACTTCCAAATCCCCATTAGAGTCCCCTTTAAATTACATTTCCTATTTGTTTCCCCCCTTACATAAGGGTCCCCTTTACTTCAGAATCCCTATTAGTGTCCCCCTAAAATTACAACCCCTTTTAGTTTCCCCCCTTACATCCAGTTCCCCATTGGAGCCCCCCTCCCCCTTATATCACGGCCCACATTAGATTATCTTATTCTCTTTTACATCAGGGTCCCCTTTATTTCAGAATCCCCTTTAAATTACAATCCCTATTAGATTCCCCCTTTACATGAAGATCCCCATTGGAGCCTCCTTTACATCAGGGTCCCCTTTACTTCAGAATATCCTTTGCATTACAATCCCTATTAGGTCCCCCCCTAACATCCAGGTCCTAGAACCCCCCTTACATCAGGGTCTTTATTAGATTCTGTTTTACATCAGGGTCCCCTTTATTTCAGAATCCCCATAAGAGTCCCCTTCAAATTACAATCCTATTAGGTTCCCCCTTTACATAAAGGTCCCCATTGGAGCCCCCTTTACATCAGGGTCCCCTTTACTTCAGAATCTCCATCAGAGTCTCCTTTGCATTACAATCCCTATTAGGTACCCCCCTCCCCCCCTAACATCTAGGTCCTGGAACCCCCTTACATGAGGGTCTTTATTAGATTCTGTTTTACAACAGGGTCCCCTTTATTTCAGAATCCCCATAAGAGTCCCCTTTACATTACAATCCCTATTAGATTCCACCTCCTACATCAAGTTCCCCATTGGAGCCCCCCTTACTTTGTGATCCCCATTAGATTATCTTATTTTCTTTTACATTTGGGTCCCCTTTATTTCAGAATCCCCATTAGAGTCCCCTTCAAATTACAATGCCTATTAGGCCCCCCCTTACACCAAGTTCCCCATTGGAGCCCCCCCCTTACATCAGGGGCCCATTTACTTCAGAAGCCCCATCAGAGTCCCCTTTACATTACAATCCCTATTAGGTTTCCCCCTTACATCAAGGTCCCCACTGGAGCCACCTTTACATCAGGGTCCCCTTTACTCCAGAATCCCCAGTACTTTTTTAAATTACAATCCCTATTAGTCTCTAATAAATATAAATAAATAGAAAAATAAATAAGTAGATAAATAAATAAATACCCTACCTTATTCTTTGCAAAAAACAGTTTGCGGTGAGTATTCGAAAAGGGACATCACCTGTAATGAAAAAACAATTGTGAACAAATTAGAATAAAGTTGCAAATTTTTTTATTTTTATTTTTTATATATCTTTTTTAAAATCGCTGACCAAAGAGAGAAACTTTCTACCAGTTTTATTTACAATCAGCCAGAGCAATTTTTTCATTTTTCAAACAAATGTTGAAATCAGTATTTTTTTTTTTTTGTTGCTAGAAATCACTTAACCCCCCCCCCCCACCCAAACAATTATGGGCCAGATTCAGGTAGAGTTAGGCTGGCGGATCAATGGATCTGCCAGCCTAACTGTCACTTTAAGCCGGCGTTTTTGTTTTCTGTAACCAGAAAACAAGAAGCGCCGGGTTGGAGTTCCGATGCGATCGGCGCAATTGAATTTCGCCATCGCATCGTTACTTCAACTTAAAAATGGCGCCGGGGGCTGAAAAAAAATGTTAATCAGCAGGAGTCGGAAATTCACGATCTTTTTCGGGCGCGACGCAGTGACTTTACGACGTTTCCGGAAGCGATACGCGACGTAAAGATAAAGCAGCCCCCTAGTGGAGTATCCTATGTTAAGTATAGGCGTCGTCATCGCGTCGGAAAAAATAATAATCGCGTCGCTTGCGTAAAACGTCCATGAATGGGGATGTGACGTCATTGACGTTCACTGACAGAATTTGGAGCATAAGCACTGGGATGCATTGACACTCGACGCATGCGCAGTACGTTCGCCGCGGGATCGCGCTTAGTTTTAATAATACACGCCCCGTACCCGCCCAATTTGAATTCCGCCGGCTCATTTGCGATGCGCTGCCGCAACATTAGGAGCAAGTGCTTCTTGAATAACAGCACTTTACCAGAGTAACGTAAATGAGAAGCGTTACTCCAGAGCAAAGATGCTCCCATCTACCTGAATCTGGCCCTATGTGTTTTCTGGAAGCAGAGGCCCTGGTGAATAAAATAGTGGCAGCTGTAATTTTTATGCTGCATGATATTTGCGATTGCTATTTATGAAACACAGTCATTCAGAAAGGTCCATAAAGAAATGGATGAGTGAGTTTGGGGTGGAGGAACTTTACTGGCCTGCACAGAGTCCTGACCTCGACCCCATAGAACACCTTTGGAATGAGTGGAGACTGCGAGCCGGGCCTTCTCATCCATCATCAGTGCCTGACCTCACAAATGCACTTCTGGAAGAATGGGTCAAATATTCCCATAGACACATCCTTGTATGACGTTTCCATTACTCATCCTCACCATGATTATTTGATTGCTGCCTAAAAACCCAAACGGGGAACTCCCTCTTTTCTCTTTTTCACTACAGGGGTGAGCAGCACTTTCCCTACCCCCACTGTGTCTTATCCATTTTTCATAGACACACTCCTAAACCTTGTGATATATATATATGTATACACAGATAACCACGCAGGCGTTTTATCGCTCGTGTTTTGTGTGTTTTCAGGCTGATTGGCTCCTGAGATCGGCGCCGCAGCATATGTAACGTGGGAGAATCCGAACTCCCATCTCCCGACAGCGATTCCATTCATTTGGTGTGATTTAAAGGATCTGGCAGCGATGGTGTTTGCACACAGACACGCCTTATTGCTCCTCGGTGTATACGGAGGACGGTCTGTTGTCTGGATCATATATATTATATAACAAGGTCCTATGTAAAACGCTCAGTCTGTATGGAATTTATGTATCATTATTATTTCCCTGTGCTGTGCGTCTACAGACGTATCATCTGCTTGTTAAACCATTGACATAATTCATATGAAAGCATGACACAAGCCATTCTACAATTCAGTCTGCAGCCAGCTACAATTTAAAAAAATATATTTTTTTTTTTACCAAAATTAATTTATTTTAAAATTATTAATTTTTATTTAAAAATAAATAATAATCTTTAAAAAAAAAAAAAAAAAAAAATTGCAACGATATTAATCCTTAGTTTGCTGATGGGATTGCTTAGAATTCCCACCACATGTTCTTATAACTGTCCCACTGCTTTTTCCAGTAGTCTGCCCAGAGCTGGAGGCCATGTCACAGGCATCAGGGATTTCATTTTTTTGGTAAGAGGTTAATCAATTCAACACATGATCCAGCAACGATAATAAAAACAGCCATTCCCAGTTAGCACCCGTTTGCAGTAAATTCACTTATTTGTCCATTGCAATATCTACGGAACAGATGCAGGTAAGTTTGAAAAAATGATAAGTACAGTAAAGCCCAGGATTGCGAGCGTAATTCGTTCCAGAAACATGCTTGTAATCCAAAGCACTTGTATATCAAAGCATTTTTTTTTTACAGGGTATAAAAGAAAAGAGAGGAGCCTCTAAGTGTAGCAATATGTTGCTAAATGTTGTACCTTCATTAACCACTCAAGCCCCGGACCAATATGCAGGTAAAGGACTAGGCCCCCTGTTGCGATTTGCCACTGTGATGCTTTAACTGACGATTGCACAGTAGTGCGACGTGGCTCCCAAACAAAATTGGCGTCCTTTTTTCTCCACAAATAGAGATTTCTTTTGGTGGTATTTGATCACCTCTGCGGTTTTTATTTTTTGCGCTATAAACAAAAATAGAGCGACAATTTTGAAAAAAAAATGCAATATTTTTACTTTTTGCTATATTAAATATCCCCCAAAAATATCTAAAAAAAACAAAAAAAATTTCGCTCAGCTTAGGCCGATACGTATTCTTCTACATATTTTTGGTAAAAAAAAAATCGCAACAAGCGTTTATCGATTGGTTTGCGCAAAAGTTATAGCAGAAAAAAGGTGTATCGCAGGCCTATAATACACCTCCCAGCGCCTGAAGGATCAAACTTTGCAAAAAACTGGATAACTGAAAGTGATGACGGATAACTTCAAAATGATATGGATAAATGGCTGCAAAAGTTATAGGGGCAGATTCAGGTAGAGTTACTCTGGAGCAGGAATCTCCAAACTACGGCCCTCCAGCTGTGGCTGAACTACATGTCCCATGAGGCTCTGACATTCACAGACATGACTAGGCATGATGGGAATTGTAGTTCCTGAACAACTGGAGGGCCATAGTTTGGAGACTCCTGCTCTGGAGTATCTGTGATACTCCAGCCTAACTCTCACTTTGAGCCGGCGTTTCTGTTTTCTGTAGTCAGAAAACAAGAAACGCCGGGTTGGAGTTCCTATACGAGCGGCGTAATTGTATTTCGCCGTCGTATCGGAACTGCAATTTTAAAAATGCCGCTCGGGGCGTTCCCGCTGATTAACGCCGAGAATATGTTAATCAGCGAGAATCGGCAATTCACGATCGTATTTGGGCCCGACGCAGTGACTTTCCGACGTTTCCGTAAGAGATACGCGGCGTAAAGAAAAAACAGCCCCCTAGTGGAGTATGGCCGTCGTCATCGCGTCGAATCAAAATTTTTTTGCGTCGTTTGCGTAAAACTTCCGTGAATGGGGATTGACGTCATTGACGTTCCCTGACAGAATTTTGGAGCATGCGCACTGACAGTCGACGCATGCGAAGTACGTTCGCCGTGGGATCGTGCCTAGTTATAATAATACACACCCCGTACCCGCCCAATTTGAATTCCACCGGCTCATTTTCGCTACGCCGCCGCAACTTTAGGAGCAAGTGCTATGTGAATACAGTACTTTCTCCTAAAGTTTCGGCGGAGTAACGTAAATGAGAAACGTTACTCTAAAATAAAGATCCGCCCATCTACCTGAATCTGGCCCATAGTGTCTACAAAATAGGGGATAGTTTTATTGCTTTTTTTTTTTAATAATTTTTTTTCTAGTAATGGCGGCGATCAGGGATTTTTATCATGACTGCGACATTATGGCGGACACATCGGACAATTTTGACACATTTTTGGGACCATTGTCATTTTCACAGCGAACAGTGCTATAAAAATGCACTGGTTACTGTAAAAATGACACTGGCAGTGAAGGGGCGCTGTAGGGGTTAAGTGTGCCCTAAGGGAGTGTTCTTACTGTGGGGGGCCTGGCTTGCCGTGACGTCACTGATCGTCGTTCCCTATGACAGGGAACAGACGATCAGTGTCAGTCTCACTAGGAAGCACGGGGAGCGGTGTGTTTACACTCACCTCTCCCCCCGTTTTTCCTCTCTGTGACACGAACGCTGGACACCGGTGGCGATCAGGTCCGCGGTTCCCACGGGGATGGTCAGGGAGCTGAGGACCGGGTGGCGAGCGCGCTGTGCGACCCACGGCTGGGCTGTTAAAGGGGACGTACATGTACGCCCTTGTGCCCAGCCGTGCCATTCTGCAGACATATATCTGCATGCGGCGGTCCTCAAGCGGTTAAATGTAACCATATTGCTACACTTAGAGGCTCCTCTCTTCTTTTTTTATACTCAGTTGTGACATGACGCTACTCTGATATCAAGACATCGCTTGTATATCAAGGCAAAATGTATTAAAACATTTTGCTTGTCTTACAAAATGCTCTCAAACCAAGTCACTCTCAAACCAAGGTTTTACTGCACAGTGGAACCTTGGATTAAGAGCATAATCCGTTCCAGGAGAATGCTTGTAATCCAAAGCACTCGCATATCAAACTGAGTTTCCCCATTGAAGTCAATGGAAATGAAGATAACTTGTTTCGTATTGACTTCTATGGCATGCAATGGCCAGAGGTGGTGGGGGGGCAGTGGAGTGCCTCCGAAATACTCGGGGACAGCTCGAGCTGATCTCGGAAACCTTTTCTAAAGGCTCGGGAACTGAGTATTTCCGAGTGTTTCAGAGAATTTCAGAGTGGTGACGAGTACCTGAACCGTTCCAAGTGTCACCGGCGCCCCTGCACCTCAGGCCAAATGCGGTACTGCACACCCCATTAGCTTGAATTCTGCTCATTTTGCAAGACAACACTCGCAAACCGAGTCAGGATTTAAAAAATAAAACAAGTTGCTCGTCTTTCAAACCGCTCGTTAACTGCGTTACTCGTAAACCGAGGTTCCACTGTACTAAAGTCATCGCAGCTCATGCAGTTGCCGTGCTTTTTATTTTTGTAATGTGAATTCTTCTTGGTTCCTCAGTAGAAGCCGAATGACATCTCCTGTCTCCAGGACACAAGCCGCGTTGTGTTCTGACACTCGGAATCAATCAATACTATTGGCTCTTTCAGAATTAAGGGACAAGGGGAATCTTCTTATCGCTCTGCTGATGTGTTGATACTGCTAAGCAAAGTTGTGTTATTCGATATCTGGCGTCTGTCAGCTCGGCGAGGGAAAAAAAAAAATATCTAACACAACGTCAATCAAAGGTTTTCCTCCAAAGAAAAAGCTGAAAATGGCAAAAAAAAAAGAAATGTGGAGAGGAAAAGTGAATATAATTTATTTCATTTATGTGGTGCCTTTATGATCTAAGGCGGGGGTCTCCAAACTAGGGCCCCTCCAGTTGTTCAGGAACTACAATTCCCAGGGTTTTACAATGCCTTGTGGGACGTGTAGTTCCGCAACAGCTGCGGGGTCATAGTTTGAAGATCCCTGATCTAAGGGCTGTGCAGAATGAGCGACCTTTTTGAATTAGTCTCCACCCCAGAGGAGCTCACAGTCTAACCACTTTAACAGAGGCCATTTAGCCACCAGTGTGGAAAAACCAGAGCAATGGGAAGACAACGACTTTTATCCTATGGAAGCTCACAGTCTGGTCACCACACCATACTAGAAGCTAAACCAGAGCAAAAGGAAGACAAATCCATATATATCAGCCTCTGCCCCAGAGGAGCTCACAGTCTAACCACTCTACCAGAAGACAGTTAAAGGGGTTGTATGGGTTTATTTTTTAAAGTAACAAACATATCAGACTTACCACCACTGTGCACTTCCTTTTGCACAGAGGTGCCCTGATCCCCATCTTCTGGGGTCCCTCAGCAGCTGTTTCGGCTCCTCCCTGCAAGAGCTAACCCCCCCTCTGGAAAGCACTCTCCCAAGCGCTTCTCAGAGGGGGGTTAGGATGTATTAAGTTGAAAAAACACAAAGCTTTACAACCCCTTTAACCACTAGTGGAGTAAACCAGAGCAATAGGAAAACGAAGCCGTTTACATCAGTTTCCACCCCAGAGGAGCTCACAGTCTAACCACTCTACTAGAAGCCAATTAACTACGAGTGGAGGAAAACCAGAGCAATGGGAAAACAAAGCCTTTTACATCAGTCTCCGCCCCAGAGAAGCTCATAGTCTGACCACTCTACAAGCAGCCAGTTAACCACTAGTGGAGTAAAACCAGAGCAATAGGAAGAGAAAATATTTTTCACCAGTCTCCGCCCCAGAGGAGCTCACAGTCTAACCATTCTACTAGAAGCCAGTTGGCCACCAGTTGAGGGAAACCAGATCAACAGCAAAACAAAAAAACACCTTTTAGACACAACGAAAACTTGTAATTTTGCTCTTCCCTAATGGGAGGACATGGAGGTTACATGGGGGTCTATTTATGAAAAAAATGCATAGCCTTTGCCTAGTGAATCTGCATGTACATTACTTTTTTTGTGAATTGTGCAAAAATAAATGTTCTTTAGGCTCTTTTCTCTGACGCTAGAGGGAATTAGCAAATAAATGTAACCATTCGCACACAATGAATATACATGCAGATTCACTAAATAAATGATACACATTTTCTTATAAGAAATTCCACTAGTGGAACAGTGGTGTGCAAATGCGACGACCAAAACCCAGAGTGGGTGTTACCTGGTGAGTGTAAATTTGGGAAATTTGCCATCTTAGACTGATATATATTGCACATTTGTTCTTGTTATTGGCCAGCAGGGATGGACTGGCCATTGGGACTACATAGAGTTTCCCGGTGGGCCTATGGCTCAGTGGGCCGGCTTCAGTGACAGCGGATCGCCGCCCCCCTCCGCTTCTCTGTCTCTCCCTTGCCGCAGCGCTCACCTCCTCTCCCTCCCCGCAGCGCTCACCTGGAGGGAACAGAGAAGCAGGGGTAGGACAAAAAGAGCAGGGGGGACAACAGAGGAGCATGGGGGAGGGGACAGACAGCTGACTCAACAGCTATGGCCTGGGAGTTTCTCACTTCTGCCTAATCTTGTCCCATAAGGGGGGGGGCACCAAACTGATTCTTTACCCCCGGGTGAAAAAATGTCTATCTTCCCCACTGGTACTGCCTATAAGAGTACCAGTACTAGCCGTTCGACTCTAATAAAGTAGAACAGCTAGTGGCTAGTGAAGGGGAAGAGGGGGCTTGGGTGGCCGGGGGGGGGGGGGGTGCGGGAGTTGTCCGGCCGCCATGGGAAAGACCTGTCAAAGTCAGCCAGTCTGGATGAAGTCCAGGGCCAAATTTTTGTCCCAGTCCAGCCCTGTTGGCCAGCAAACTTTACTGAGTCTATCTACGTTAAAGTTCACTGAGCCCTGATGAAGGGGGCTGTTGGTTCCTGAAATGTGTAGGCTGTTTTATTTTAGACTCTACCCCATTTGGCTTGGCACTCCTCTTGTATTTTTTATGTTTAAAATCGTCTGCTTTGTAAACGGCGCGACCCTCAAGGCAGAGGTGGCTCTAGGCTTTGTGAGGCCTTAGGCAAAACTTGACATGGGGCCCCACTCACACCCATGATGGGAAAAATAATTCAAGGACAAGAGCCTCTTCCCCACAACCCTGGCCGGTGGTTGTGGGGGTCTGCCGGCAGGGGGCTTATCACAATCTGGAAGCCGTCTTTAACTAGGTGGCCCCCAGATCCTGCTCTTCAATAACTAAGGGGCGGGGGTCACCCGGTGATGTCTACTGGTGAACCCGCCCGCTTGTGACATCATTGACTGAGGGCATGCTGGGTCATTGATGCCACAAAGGGGTGGTGTCACAGATATTCACTGGTTGTTAAGGATGCTGACAGCCCCCCTCCTGAGTCAGGGCTTTTAACGCTGCCTGAGCACAGCAGCGTTAAGGTCCCCTGTCCCATAAAACTAGGGTAATGCATTGGGCAAGTTAGGCGGCCGCGAGGCCCCTGTGAGCGTGAGGCCTTAGGCGACCATCTAATTTGCCTAATTAAAGAGCCGCCTCTACCTCAAGGCAGGTTGGGTTTTCGTAGTCCCCCAATCGCCACGGAGTCGCAAGTTGCCAGGAATTCATCATTCTAATCCACCTCATGATTTGGATGACAACGGCCCTCCAACAGTTAAGCGCATGACTTTACGGCGCTCTTGTGTCAGTCTCTCGATCTGAGCGTCGCGCTGCAGGCTGGGTCCGGGTAGAATCGAGCCTAATTCAATACGACACGACAATGAGAAGCAGACAGAATGTGTCACTGCAATAAACTGTCAGTTTCGGGAACACCGATCCATAAAACCACCTACACTCCGACCGCAATTTCCATAAGCTCATCGCTTTCTCGACTCTCCGTAACTTCGTTTTTATGATGAAATTTTAACAACAATTTTATTTCAGCCAGGTTTTTATGCCTCAACGGGGGCAGGTTCAGTCTCTGACATTGCAGAAAATTCGTTTTGGGAAAACAGGAGAGTTTCTTTTTATTTATTTTTATTAACCGGATTATAATTTACAGATCAGTAAAAGCTGCTTCCGTTGTCTACCCTGGGTGACCACGCGTGGCTTTTAATAATATCCCTTTGCATTTTTAGTTATTGAAGGTTGGAATTCAACATCTATAAAATAAATATACTGTAGACTCATCAGTGGAGTGGCTCAGTGGTAGACATGTGCAGACTGGAATATTTTGTTTCGTTTTTTCGTTTGTAAAATACATTTATTTAGTTACTCCCGAAAATCTTTTTGTTTTATTTAGTTTTTCGTTGGGGAATAGCTTTCGTCCGAAAATCCAATAATACTTTGTTTCTGTTCGAAAGGTCAAAATAATATTCGTCGGAACGTCGAATCTATTTGGTTGGTTTTGAGTGGGCAAAGAATATTCGACGTTCCGTCGAATCTTTCCGTCGAATCGTACATTTCCGTTCGAATATTCCGCCTACAAGAATTCTAATGCTGTATGACTAGTAATAATGTCGAATCTATTCTCTATAATGTCGAATCTATTTTCTCATAAATCGAAATCTATTCTCTGTAATGTCGAATCTATTATTTCTATAGTGTCAAATCTTTTCTCTATAATGTAGAATCTTTTCTCTATGATGTTGAATCTTTTCCCTATAATGTCGAATCTTTTCCCTATAATGTCGAATCTCTCTATATTGAATTTTTACCGTAACGAAAATAAAGCATTTTTTTATGTCGGATCTTTCGGTTTTCGTTTCTTGCACTTTTAACACGTTTAACAAACGATAAAGAAAAAAACAGATTTTCAGAAGAAAATGCATTCTAACGAAAATGAATGCACATGTCTATTCAGTGGTCAGTGCGGTTAATTCTATGCTGTTACCAGCTGGAACGCTATTGGCTTGAGAGCCTGCGGTGTTAAGCACACCCTTAGGAGTGGTGCCTTGGGGTGCCCCTAGTACAGTGATGGCGAACCTTGGCACCCCAGATGTTTTGGAACTACATTTCCCATGATGCTCAACTACACTTTAGAGTGCATGAGCATCAAGGGAAATGTAGTTCCATCTGGGGTGCCAAGGTTCGCCATCACTGCCCTAGTATTACGATGGGTCTAAGACCCTACCTTTGAAAAAGGGGCCATAGTCCACAACAGCGATCAGTGCTATAAAAATGCACTGGTTACTGTGAAAATGACACTGGCAGTGAAGGGTTAACCACAAGGTGCCGCTGTCGGGGGTTAAGTGTTCCCTAAGGCATGATTATTACTGTTGGGCAGGAGTCTTTTCAAACAAAGGGCCAGTTTTCTGTCCTTCAGACTTTAAGGGGCCAGATTGTGGCCATTGGGGAGGTAGAAAATGTCCTCGGCCCAACATCAGTAAGAGTAAACATGATCTCGATTTTAGTGATCAATAGGAGGAGGAGTAGTGCCCCATCACTGGTATCAGTGAAAGAAATAGTGCCCTATTGTTGATGTCACTGAGGGAAATAGTACCTCATATCACATGGAAGAATATTGCCCCAAGGGCCGGATAAAGGCTAGCAAAGGGCCGCATTCAGCCCTCTGGCCAAAGTTTGGAGACCCCTGCTGTAGGGGGGGGGGGGCGTGGCTTGCTGTGACACGTCACTGATCGTGTTCCCGATGACAGGAAACACGATCAGTGACAGTGTCAGCTAGGCAGAACAGGGAGATGTTGTGTTTACCGGTTTCTATGTTTCCGTGAGACGGGATGAACTTTAACCTTTTTCAGAGGGGGGGCGCTTCGGCAGTGGTGATACACAGTCGCATATGACCCTTTTTTCGATCGTTAGCGGGGGTTAAAAGCACCCCCCCCCCCCCACGTTAAAATGTAAAAACACCCCACTTTGCCCCCTGCATCTTTTAATATCTCTTTATCACTACTGTGTACCCCCTCTCCACAACTGCACCTCTGGACCCCTTTACATTACACAGCACCCTGCATCACTGGCCCCCTTTACATTACACAGCACCCTGCACCACTGGAACCCTTTACATTCATTACACAGCACCCTGCATCTCTGGACCCCTTTACATTACACAGCACCCTGCACCTCTGGCCCTCTTTACATTACACAGGATTCTGCACCACTGGACCCCTTTACATTACACAGCACCCTGCACCACTGGACCCCTTTACATTACACAGCACCCTGCACCTCTGGCCCCCTTTACATTACACAGGATTCTGCACCACTGGACCCCTTTACATTACACAGCACCCTGCACCTCTGGCCCCCTTTACATTACACAGCACCCTGCACCACTGGACCCCTTTGCATTACACAGCATCCTGCACCACTCGACCCCTTTACATTACACAGCACCCTGCATCTCTGGACCCCTTTACATTACACAACACCCTGCACCTCTGGCCCCCTTTACATTACACAACACCCTGCACCACTGGACTCCTTTACATTACACAGAACCATGCACCACTGGACCCCTTTACATTACACAGCACCCTGCACCTCTGGCCCCCTTTACATTACACAGCACCCTGCACCACTGGACCCCTTTGCATTACACAGCATCCTGCACCACTGGACCCCTTTACATTACACAGCACCCTGCATCTCTGGACCCCTTTACATTACACAGCACCCTGCACCACTGGACCCCTTTACATTACAAAGCACCCCTTTCTCTTGACTGAAACACTACACTTTATTGACACTATATTTATTTCAGGTCTAAAAGAGGAACCTTTTGGAATGAGAGACAAATGGATTTGATTCCAGAAGAGGGACAGGCACTCTAAATAAGGGACAACTAGAGGGGAGGGGAGCACTGCAGCCAACGCTTAAATCGGCCCCAGGGCCAGTTCGGCTCTGCTCCTGGCTCTCCCTGGTGATTCCAGGGGGGGGCAAACAACCCCCCCTTGCCCTATGGAGCAGACGCCCATGTGTGTAGTCCAATAGTTGCACATGTCCTATGAAATTATTTTAGAATACTGGCAGCAAGGACTAAAACCCAGCAAACCCAGGCAGAAATTACCGTTTTGTCAGTACAGATTCCCCGACATGTTATTTTCAAACCTAAAAAAAAACAAATCTAGTATCTGAAGAGGCTTGCTTGGTGTGACAAGTCCAATACATAATAGATGGCACCGCCTGCTCCTAATAGACTCCGGAGTTCACACCTTCCTTCCAAGTCAAGTTTTATTTACAGGAAAATTCCGACCCCAAGAGAAACACGGCTGACATTCGTGACTGGAGACGGCCATCGCGGGCAAGTGCGCAGTTCACACCACCTATATCTAGAGACGATTTCAGTAAATTGCGCTGTTCTTTCCTGACCCTGAATATGTCTGGGATCAAAGTGCGCAATGTCTTACTTTTCATGCAGAGAGGTTGCCGCTTCACGAGACAAACTGCCAGCTCCGTGTGGAGTTAATAAGCGCATGCCTAGTTTCTCTTTTATTATAATGAAAACATATATTTATAGAAAGACTCTGAACCCTTCCAGATCAGCTTATATACACAAAATATTAATTGGAACAGATTCTTAGCTGCTTCTGTTCTGTAGATATTGACAAAGACTTTTCCAGTGCATTGAGATTCTGCCTTTTTAGTTTTTACCTTATAGCAGGGGTGCCCAACCGCTGGCTCGCCAGGTCTTGCTCTGAGATGGCGGGTCCGCAAGCCCAGAGCGCAGGTTCCAGACCCGCCATTTTTAGAGCATCAGCGCAAAGAACGGAGCCGCCGCTAGAGGAAGCAGAGCCGATGCTTCCTGTATAGCGCCCGCTCATTTACAGCCAGAGTGATACCAAATGCACCCCTCTGCTCTCTACTGCAGCCGCATGCTTCTGTCACACTAATGCATGGGAACCCGCGATCTGGGACAGCAGCCAGCAGTGCCAGTACCAGTCACCAGTACCAGTCACTAGTACCAGCCACCAGTATCAGCCACGAGTACCAGTCACCAGTACCAGCCACCAATACCAGTCACCAGTACCAGGCACCAGTATAAGCCATCAGTACCAGTCACCAGTTCCAGCCATTAGTACTAGTACCAGCCAGCAGTACCAGTAATCAGTACCAGCCATCAGTACCAGCCACCACTATCAGCCATCAGTACCAGCCATCAGTACCAGCCACCAGTATCAGCCATCAGTACCAGTCACCAGTACCAATACCCACCAGCAGTACCAGTACCAGCCACCAGTATCAGCCATCAGTACCAGTCACCAGTACCAGCCATCAGTACCAGTCCAGTACCAGCCACCAGTACCAGTCACCAGTACCAGCCAGCAGTACTAGTCATCAGTACCAGTACCTGCCATCAGTTCCAGTACCCACCACCAGTACCAGTCAGCAGTACCAGTATTAGCCAGTAGTACCAGCCAGCAGTACCAGTACCCACCACCAGTACCAGCCAGCAGTACCTGTCCCCTTCTGTCTGGGCGGATCGCAGGGCTCTTAGGGTAGAGCGGGCTGCTATGCCACTATGTCACTATGTGACCACATTGACCAATAAAGAATAGTGCATTTTTTTTTCTGGGACACCTTACCGGAAGAGGAAGACTCAGATGTGCCTCTAGTTGGTCATTAGGATCTGCCTGACCAATAAGAAGATCTTCTTTATTTTGGGACACCTTATCAGAAGAAAACACCTCAAAGGAACTTCTCATTGGCCAGCGTGACCATGTGGTCACTATGTGAGAAGTACTTCTTTCTTCTGAGACACCCTCCAGGAAGAAGAAGTCTCAGAGGAGCTTCTCATTGGCCAGAGCGACCACATGACTATTCCAGTACATCGGAATTGTCTTTGTTGAGTGTTGCATGTGTTGCAATAATTTCCCTCTGGGATTAATAAAGTATTCTGAATGGCCGTCCTGACCAATGACAAGATCTTCTTTATTTTGGAACACTTGATCGGAAAAAGAAGCTTCAGATGCGCTTCTCATTGGTCAGCGTGGCCATGTGGTCTTTCTGTGAGAAGCACTTCTTTCTTCTGGGACTTTTTCCAGGAAGAAGAAGTCTCAGATGCGCCTCTCATTGGTCATCTGCATCACTCCCTCCTCCCCCACGCTCTCCGCACATGGCATGGAGCAGAGCAGAGGAGATTCCGGAAGGGATGCGGCGCCAGTCCAAGCCGGGTGTCACCCTCTGGCGGGTGTCACCCAGGTGCGGGCCGCACCCCCATAGCAACGCCTCTGGTCATTAAGATCAACATGACTGCCTGACCAATGAGAAGAGCTTCTTTATTTTGGGATACTAATAAAAAAAAAAAAAAAGCACTCCAGCAACAGAGCTAGGGGGCGCTACAAGAGTCTCCCTAATATGGACTTGGACAAAAACCCAAAAAAGGTTCAAACCACAAATGATGCAAAAAAAATAAAACTTTTGGCTGAAGTTGGGTTATATTTTGTTGGACTTCCTAATAAAGAAGTCACAGCAGCATTTGGGATGTCACTTTCACCTTTGTTAAGATTTGACAGCCAATCTATGAACCTGTCTAACCTTTTCCAGTCATATCCAAAAGACACTTGGGCCAAAGTTCTACTTGGATTTTTATTGAAATTCACAAATTGGCTGTCAAGTTAGAGGAAGAGAGGAAAAAAAAAATATTCACTGTTGCCACAAAGTTATCCTAACATTATTCTTATAGGGATGAGAGAATTTAAATTGGAAGCTCCACACACTGTGATAGAGAATTCACATCCGAATACAAGTTTCATTCAATGATAGAATGTTTGCGAAGACAACTTATATTGGAGGCTGGATCTCCTCCCCCTTCATTAGAGATAACGTAACCTAAACAATAAAAAAAAATCTTCTATATAAAAATATGCCGCCTGCACACGACTGTTTTTCATGTCGAGAAAACTGCCATTTTTTAGATTGGTCTTGTGTAGGCTCCATAGCAGTTTTCAACGAGAAAAATGGCTGCAAAAAAAATTAGAACCTGCTCTATTTTTATCTCGTAGTTTTTCCCGTTGTTCTTTTTGTCGTTGCGAAAAACCGATCATGTGTGTGCTTTTCCGAGAGGGGGTAAAAAAAAACGAGTGTAGCGCTACCGCATTCAGGAGCCACTGAGTATAAGCGGGATCGGCATTTTGTGTTACCTGGTACTGTAGGTGTCTAGGGGTGATACTTGTGAGTTGAGGAGAAGAGAGCGAAGTTGGGTTTTCTTCAATGCTTTATTCCAAGGCCCAACATGGCCTTCATCAACATGCTACAGGACAGGAAAAGGTTGATGAGCAGAGAGAGAGAGTTTGAGTATCAGGCCTTGGATATCGAAAGGTGAGAGAACGATCTTACTCTCAGCAGTGATGAACTCAGTTCGTCGCCACTCCAATTGGAATGTGTAAAGTGCCCCCCCGGGCAGGTCTCTGCCACAGGCCTGGGAGCCGAAACGTCACTCACAAATGTTGGGAGGACCAGGCCTCTGCCACAGGCCTAGTACTTGAATGAGCATGGAATTGAAATGAGCGAGTCCTCCCAATAGATTTAGTCAGAGTCACTGGATCCCCGATGGTTCGTTCAAGCCCTATTGGATCACCTGCCTCCGGGTTCTCCTCAAACCGATCCTCCACCATACAGCTTCCAGCTTGGGATCCTTTTAGGAAAGATTTGGGACCCAGCAGCTTCTGGGATCCCTCTCCGTGTTAGAGTAAAGCTCCGCAGGGTGCGCAACTTCGGCCAGGTAGGCCACGGCTGCGGGGTCCATGGATGCACGCACCCTGAAGGTGGATGCCGCACCTGGAACACGGACCCTGCAGAATCAAGAACGGCGCTCAGGCAAAGGCGGCTGCCCCAGATATAGCCTCCCTCAGCATGCCCCGCGAGGGAACCCACCCCTCTGATTGGCTGCTGAGGAAAATCAGTCCGCCAGAACCCCTCTAGCACACCCACACACACCCCTGGAGCGCAGACCGGCCCACAGGACAGTTCTGGAAATGGCAGCAGCCCAAATTTGACAAATTGCGAATGGGAGCCATGTAACTCTCCCATTCCCCACTAACCTTAGCGTAACGCCCCTACAAACGCCAACTACAAGTCCAAAGGAGATAGAAGATTCATGGTCCAAGGTCCCAGACTATGGAACGCTTTAATATAAGGAAAGAGAAATGGACAGCCGCACTCCAATGGATGAAAAAAATTAAAAATAGTGCCTGTTTATTCCAGTCAAAAAATGTAACTAAAACAGCAAAAACAGCAAACAGTGGGGTAACAAAAGCTGACACGTTTCACATCGACAACCGATGCTTAGTCATAGCTCACCAACCAGCATTCGGCTGGAGGAGAACCACCTAGCATTCAGGAGAAAGATAAAGACTCATCTCTTTTGATACCAAAGGAGACAGGAACAACAAGCGCCCAGAGGCGATTTAGTTCACATGTGCCGCGCTATATAAGTTTTCATTCATTCATTCACAAAAAAACAAGGGAGCACTACACGCGCATGCTCAGAAATGAGCAAAAGCGTCCCAAAGGGTGGCACCATTCGAATGGAACTTCCCCTTTATAGTGCCGTCGTACATGTTGTACGTCACCACGCTTTGCTAGAGCATTTTTTTTCCATAGACGTGTGATTTTTTTTTTTGTGTTCGGTATTTTCGTTATTTCTATGTTTTCGTTTCTTTTTTCTTTCGTTCTGTTGTTCTTTTACATTTAGTAGTTTCGTATCTTCGTAGTTTTCCATATTCATTAATTTTGGAAATATCGTTATTCGTTATTATTTGCGCTAAACCGTTCGTTTATTCGTAGGTTAACGAATCAACGAAAATAACGAATAATGACGGAAAACCTATGCGTAACGAAAAAAATTGCACATGTCTACTCTTAAATATGAGATCTGGGGTCAAAAAGACTTCACATCTCATATTTAGACTAAAATGTCAAAAAAATTGCCATTTAAAAAAAAAAAAAAGTGCCTTTAAGACACATGGGCGGAAGTGACGTTTTGACATCGCTTCCGCCCTGCTATGCTATGGAGACGGGTGGGGGCCATCTTGCACTCACCCCTATCCCAGCCAAGCAGCAAGAAGGAGCCCGATAGTCTCCGCCGCTACCGACGGCTCCGGTAAGCGGCGGAGAGTGCGGGAGAACGGGGCCCTCTCCCGCCGCCATTAACGGTGATGTTACGGCGAATCCACCGCGGAGACCACACTTTTCATTTACAGAACCGGCCCCGTAAAAGATGGATATCTTGGTTAGGGCAGCAGCTGCTATTATTACCGAGATATTCATCTTTAAAGAGATGATGTATATGTACATAAGCCGGTCCTTAAGTGGTTAATGAAGGTGCAACATATTGCTACACTTATGCCGCGTACACACGATCATCATTTCATCATTAAAAACAATGTTGCCCACACACCATTGTTTTAAAAAAAATGATGAGCAAAGCGCGGTGACGTACAACACGTACGACGGCACTCTGAAGGGGAAGTTCCATTCAAGCTCCGTCTCATAAAACGTCATTTTAGCCCACACACGATCATTTTTTACAACCCGAAAAACAATTGGCTGGATTCACGAAAGACTTACGCCGACGTATCTCCAGATACGCCGACGTAAGTCCAAATGTGCGCCATCGTATCTTTACGCCGATTCCCGACGCTAGATACGTCGAAAAAATAGGCTTCCTCCGCCCGACGTAACTTGCCTAGGCCGGCGTATCGTGGGCGCGGTTTGCGTAAGGGTTAGGTCCGGCGTAAAGTTATTACTCATAAAGGAGGCGCAACTCATGCTAAGGTATGGACCAGGGAACGAACGCTGTCGAAATTTACGCCGCTTACGCCGTTTACGTTGTACGGTTACGTTAACGTCGTAGGCAGTGATTCGATGTATCCTAGGGAGTAGTTCAGACGTGATTCTAAACATGCGCACTGGGATGCATCCACGGGACGGCGCATGCGTCGTTCGTTAGAAACATCTGGCTGGCAGTTCGGCCATCATTTGCATGATTCACGCCCACATACGCTTACGCCGAGGAAACCCAGCGCAGTTTGGGAGGCAAGTACTTCGTGAATACTGTGCTTGCCTCCCCGCGCTACGCCGGCATAAAGATGCGCCGACGGCTGTAAATCCAGCCCATTATTTTTTAAAACGACGTTAAAAAAATTAAGCATGCTCGAATTTTTTTTTTTTTCGTTTTTCAGAAGATGAAAAACGTTGTGAAGCCCACACACGATCATTTTAAATGACGTTTTTCAAAAACAGCGGTTTTATTCATGCCAAAATGATCGTGTGTACGCAGCATCAGTGGCGTAGCGTGGGGGGCGCGAGGCGGGCCACCGCCCCGGGTGCAAAATTTAGAGCGGTGCTGTCACGAGTGTGGAGAGGAGGGAGCGCCAACAAAAGATGGAACATCGGAACATAGGCCTGATGTCACCACTCCAGGCTTTACCAGTCATTATCAAGCACGCTCTCCTCTTCCCTATAGCCACCGCTGTCTCACACAGTGGATCATGTGACCAGAATGGAGCTAGCTGAAAATAGGCAAGTCCATGGGTCAGGGGGGGCGCAGATTACTTGGCTCGCCCCAGGCGCTGACAACCCACGCTGTGCCACTGCGCGGCATTAGAGGCACCTCTCTCCTGCTGGATTTTGCTTCTAATCCCCTTGTGGAGGCTTCCATTTGTGGATGGACATTTTACGGTTACACAACCAATCACATCGCTATAATCTTTTTATATGGACTATAAACTGAAGGACTTGAAGAAATGGCTGTGGAACGAATCGTTTGAGTTTCCATTATTTCCTGTGGGGAAAATTGCTTTGATATACAAGTGCTTTGGATTACAAGCATTTCTCTGGAACAAATTATGCTCATAATCCAAGGTTTTACTGTATTGCAATACTTTTCAAATACAAGAGTAAAATAAATGTAAAAATATATAAGAGATCTTCCTGGTTCCTCTTATCCCCTCTCCTTATCATAATGAAGTCCTCCAGGTTTTAGATCCCAATAGAAGAGAATTCAATGGCTTTTATTCCCGTTTATAAAACATTCATACGTTTTCCCCTCTCTTGACAAACACATTGGAATCATTTATGAAGAGTCATCATGTGACCCCGGGAAAATGAAGTTAAATATTTATCGTTGACTGCGTCTCTTGGGGGGGCTTTGAGGCACATTGCTCGTCCACTTAGAAAACAATTCGAGGCTAATATAGCGTTAAGCTCTCTGAGTGATGTTAAAATAGCATTAAACTATCCAGTGACTCAGATAAAACGGCAATTTGGATTAAAAGAACAAAACTCATATTCCTGTAATAAAGAGAGAACAGATGACTTGGGGTGAACCATGCAAAAAAAAATGATTGGAAGAAATGTCCCCCCCCCCCACATCATTATAGAATTATCAAAAGAAAGGTGCATGGTAGATGAATATATACGGTAAATATATATATATATATATATATATATACTCCATGCCACTTCATTAGGTACAATTACCTGTTGCACAAAGGTGAACTGAATTATATAACAGGAACCATATACATGCATGTATATACCGTGTTTGTCCGAAAATAAGACCTAGGGCCAGATTCACGAAGATTTGCCGATGGCGTAGCGTAAGCCATTTACACTACGCCGCCGCAACTTAACCGAGCAAGTGCCGTATTCCCAAAGCACTTGCTCCGTAAGTTGCGTCGGCGTAGTGTAAATGGCCCAGCGTAAGGCCGCGTAATTCAAAGGGGGCGGCTTGTGTTTAAATTAAGCGCGCCCCCGCGTCGATCGAACTGCGCATGCGCCGGCCTCAAAAATAGCCCAGTGCGCATGCTCCAGCTCACGTCGGAAAAAATGAATGAAGCCGACTATTCGCAAACGACTTAGTAAAACAACGTAACCGATGGAAAAAGACGACGCTGACCCGACGCCATACTTAACATGGCAACGACGGAACTTCGTAAACCTACCCCTCATATAGCAGGAGTAGGTTTGCGCTTACGGAAACGGCGTAAACGACGACGGGGCGGCGTAAAAACGTTCGGGAATCGTCGGATTAGGCTCATTTGCATAGGCAAATGAGAAATCATGGTAAAGGCCACCTAGCGGCCAGCGATGTCATTACATCTACGATCCGACGGTGTTATTGTTTTACACCTGTCGGTTCTTCACTGTATCTATGCGTAAGTGAAACGCCAGCGTATCTCTTTTGAGAATCTGGCCCCTAGTGTTTTTTTCCAGGAGGGCTGCAATATAAGCCCTACCCTGAAAATATGCTCTAGTTTAAAATGATTGTAAAATCCTATAATCCTCTCTATTACAGTATTATATAATGTACAATGTGTGTGTTTCTGTAATATAAATGCGGGGAAGAGAGCTCCTGCGGGTGTTTCCCCGAAAATAAGCCCTACCCCAAAAATAAGCCCTAGTGTTATTTTCCATGAGAGCTGCCATATAAGCCCTACCCCGAAAATAATCCCTAGTTTAAAATGCTTGTAAAATCCTACAATTCACTCTATTTCTGGAGTATATAATGTACAATGTGTGTGCTTCTGTAATATAATTGCAGGGAAAAGAGCTCTGGCGGGTCACAGAAGTGCAGAGCGGCGATATAACGAAGGTATTTGGCACAATTATATTACAGAAACACACACATTGTACATTATATAATACTGTAATAGAGTGTATTATAGGATTTTACAAGCATTTTAACTCAGTTCACACTGGGGATTCCTGACAGGCAGGGAGGGAGAGGGGGAGAGAAGACATCACATTAAATGTTGAGACCTACCCCGAAAATAAGCCCTACTGTGTCTTGTTTTGCCAAAATTAATATATAATTATCCTGGAACGGATTATGCTCGTAATCCAAGGTTCCACTGTATAAAAGTTCATACAGTCTGACATTATACAGCGCCTCGAAAAAGTATTCATACCCCTTAAAATTTTCAAAATTTTTGTCATGTTACAACCAAAAACGTAAATGTATTTAATTGGGATTTATGTTACCATTTATCATTTTCCTTCCACTTCACAAGTATGTGCCACTTTGTGTTGGTCTATCACAGTGATGGTGAACCATGGCACCCCAGATGTTTTGGAACTACATTTCCTACATTTACATTTCCCTACTGCAGTGTAGTTGAGCATCATGGGAAATGTAGTTCCAAAACATCTGGGGTGCCGAGGTTCTCCATCACTGGGATATCACATAGTTAGTCAAGTTCATAAAATACACATCCAGTTCAACCATAAAATCCCAATAAAATACATTTACGTTTTTGGTTGTAACATGACAAAATGTGGGTATGGATACTTTTTAAAGGCACTGTTAGGGCGACCACGTGTCCTGGATTACCCGCATTTTGCAGGTCTGTCCCGGACACCTTCATTCCAGGACAATACAGTGTCCCGGAATGAAACTGACACAGCCACCCCCCCAAGCCAAACTAATGCCCCCAAAAAAGCCCGCCACATCACCGCTTTACTCACTGACAGTACTTGTCCTGGCTGGGAATGCCTGGAGGCGCACAATCCCCGCCCCCTGCTTGTGATTGGAGAAATCATAAACCCCACCTCTTGTGTCTGTTCACTGTGCTGTGATTCGTTACAGCACAAGCTCATTTTTGGGAAGGGTGGGTGTCCCTGAATGGTAGTTTGGAAATGTGGTCACCCTAGGCCGGTGATGAGGAACCTTGGCACCCCAGATGTTTTGGAACTACATTTCCCATGATGCTCATGCACTCTGCAGTGTGAGTGAGTGAGTGAGTGAGTGAGTAAAAAACGTATAAAGCGCAACACTTGCGAACTGAATCGCCTCTGGGCGCTGTTTCCATTCCTTTGATAAGGAAATACTTTACCTCAGAAGAGATGAGTTTTAATCATTCTCCTGAAGGCCAAGTGGTCCGACTCCAGTCGGATGGTGGCTGGTAGTGCATTCCACAGTCGAGGTCCTTGGACAGCAAATCTCCGATCTCCTTTGGATTTGCATCTTGCCTTGGGTATTTGCAGTAGGTTTTGATTTGTAGATCACAGCATGTAGTTGAGCATCATGGGAAATATAGTTCCAAATCATCTGGGGTGTCAAGGTTCTCCATCACTGCCCTAGGCACTGTATGAGTTTACTCCTGAATGGAGACAGCTTTCAAAAAACTGCTCCACCTAAAAATGTCTTAGTCATTGTAGATTGGGAGTTTCTGCTGATCTTTATAGTTTTGGTGTTCCCGCCCCCGAGGAGTTTTAGCATTCTGGCCTAGTCGTGGTGTTCCCACATCTCCTGTTGCTTTTCCCGTACTACAAAAACAAACCTAAGGGTTCAGGAAACTGGAGAGCAGAGAGTCGTAGTGTTAGTTTGTTTTCTTTTTGGCTTTCCTCGATATCGAAGAAACAAACCTTTCCTGTAACCACCGCGGCAATGTTATTAAGTGTTTACTGAGCATAACTAATTTCAGCTCACCCGCAAAGAGAAAACCCTATGGGATTCCTTTGATTGGAAGTCTATCCCGACTTAAACCTCCTCCACGCTCATTCTACATTATTTGGTATACAGTTACCTAAGCCCAGAGCATGCCGCGCTCTTTTCATGCACATTTGGAAAGGATTACCTTTGATACAGAAATCTCCGATCTTATGTAATATTACCTTGGCTGCTAAAGGCATGTACTGGGGGAGAGTCGTTCAAACATTCTGTTTCCTAACATTAAAATCTGCCACAGATGCTAGAAGAGTGAAAACTCGGGTTTTGTTACTCCAGAAACAAATATAATTCCCTCCGGCTCGGCTGTATACAAGGATTTGGAGAAAACTTTTTTTTCATATCTTTACTCGTTTCTGCACTTTAAGTATCAGGAGAGTATCAAGAGAGTATTCCAGAGCACTTAATGAAATCTTCCAAAACATGGGTTGGCCACCTACGGTTTGTATACCTGGAAGGCAACGTCTTTTTAAAGGTGCAGGAGTTGTGGTTACTTTGAGATCTGAAAGGAGTAGGAGCTGATCTTAGATCTGACTGTATAGTATTTAGCATTTATTTGACGTGTGATGGTGAAGGAATTGGGGCTGATCGGAGGTGTGAAGGTACAAGAACCTGGGATGATCTGAAGATGTGGAAATTGGGTTGATTTGGGGTGCAAAGGTGCAGGAACTGGGGTGATCTGAGGTCTAAAGGTGCAGGAATTGGGGTAATCTGGGGTCTGAAGGTGCATGGATTGGGGTAATCTGGGGTCTGAAGGTGCATGAATTGGGGTAATCTGGGGTCTGAAGGTGCATGAATTGGGATTATCTGAGGTCTGAAGGTGCAGGAATTGGGGCTGATCTGAAGTGTGAAGGTTCAGGAATTGGAATGATCTGGGATGTGAAGGTGCAGAAATTGGGGGGATCTTTAGATATGAAGGTGGAGGAATCAAGGTGATCTGAGGTGTGAGGGTGCAGGAATTGTGAAATGTGAAAAAGGTTGCTGGCCTCTGTTTTATAATGAACGGTAAGTGATCGGTAGTAGGGATTTATTTGACGTGTGATGGTGAAGGAATTGGGGCTTATCGGAGGTGTGAAGGTGCAAGAAAATGGGATGATCTGAAGATGTAAAAATTGGGTTGATTTGGAGTGCAAAAAGATGGAGGAACTGGGGTAATCTGAGGTCTGAAGATGCAGGAATTGAGGTAATCTGAGGTCTGAAGGTGCAGGAATTGGGATTTATCTGATGTCTGAAGGTGCAGGAATCTGGGTTGATCAGAAGTGTGAAGGTTCAGGAATTGGAATGGTCTGGGATGTGAAGGTGTAGGAATGGGGGTGATCTTTGGATATGAAGGTGCAGGAATTGGGGTAATCTGAGGTCTAAGGTGCAGGAATTGGGGTAATCTGGGGTCTGAAGGTGCAGGAATTGGGGTAATCTGAGGTCTGAAGGTGCAGGAATTGGGGTAATCTGGGGTCTGAAGTGCAGGGATTGGGGTAATCTGGGGTCTGAAGGTGCAGCAATTGGGGTAATCTGGGGTCTGAAGGTGCAGGAATTGGGGTAATCTGGGGTCTGAAAGTGAAGGAATTGGGGTTAATCTGAGGTCTGAAGGTGCAGGAATTGGGATTATCTGAGGTCTGAAGGTGCAGGAACTGGGGTAATCTGAGGTCTGAAGGTGCAGGATTTGGGGTAATCTGGGGTCTGAAGTGCAGGAATTGGGGTAATCTGGGGTCTGAAAGTGCAGGATGTGGGGTAATCTGGGGTCTGACATGCAGGAATTGGGGTAATCTGAGGTCTGAAGGTGCAGGAATTGGGGTAATCTGGGGTCTGAAGTGCAGGAATTGGGGTAATCTGGGGTCTGAAAGTGAAGGAATTGGGGTAATCTGAGGTCTGAAGGTGCAGGAATTGGGGTAATCTGAGGTCTGAAGGTGCAGGAATTGGGGTGAGTGAGTGAGTGAAGAATTTATATAGGGCAGCACATGCAAACTAAATCGCCTCTGGGCGCTCTTTGTTCCTGTCTCTCTTGACATCAAAAGAGATGAGTTTTGCTCTTTCTCCTGAAGGCTAAGTGGTTTTCCTCCAACCGAATGCTGGTTGGTAAAGCGTTCCATAGTCTGGGACCTTGGAGCGCAAATCTTCTTTCTCCTTTGGACTTATATCTGGCTTTGGGTATCTGGAGCAGATTTTGGTTGGTGGATCGCAGAACACGATTGGAGTTATAAGCTTATATTTTTTCGCATAGATATTGGGGGGGCCTTCCCATGGATGCACTTATGCGTCAGACAGAGCGCTTTAAAAGCAATTCTGTCCTTTAAAGGCAACCAATGAAAGGATCTCAGCGAAGGTGAGATTGATTCCCATGTTTTTTTCCCAGTCGTAATCTGAGGTCTGAAGGTGCAGGAATTGGGGCTGATCTGAGGTCTGAAGATTCAGGAACTGGAATGATCTGGGATGTGAAGGTGCAGAAATTGGGGTGATCTTTGGATATGAAGGTGAAGGAATCAAGGTGATCTGGGGTCTGAAGGTACAGGAATTTGGGGTGACCAGAGGTCTGAAGGTGCAGGAATTTGGGGTGATCTGGGGTCTGAAGGTGCAGGGACTGGGGCTGATCTGAGGTCTGAAGGTGTAGGAATTGGGCCTGATATGGGGTGTGAAGGTATAGGAATTTGGGGTGACCAGAGGTCTGAAGGTGCAGGAATTTGGGGTGATCTGGGGTCTGAAGGTGCAGGGACTGGGGCTGATCTGAGGTCTGAAGGTGTAGGAATTGGGCCTGATATGGGGTGTGAAGGTATAGGAATTTGGGGTGACCAGAGGTCTGAAGGTGCAGTAATTGTGAAATGTGAAAAAGGTAGCTGGCCTCTGTTTTATAATGAACGATAAGTGATCGGTAGTAGAGCCTGCCTTCGCCATAATCACAAGATTAGTCTTCATGTTCAGAATTCCTATGGGGCACATTTCACTGTACCTACCAAGTGATGCAACTCTTTATGCCGGATATAGCAGGAGATATAATGTAAAGCCAAAACTGTTTTTTTTTTTATTAGATGGTGTGGGGAAGTGGTAGGACCCCTGTCAAGCTTTTTAATCACTGTCTGTGGTGAGATTGGGCGGGGGGAGGGGGGGCTGTTGCCCCCTTTCTTCATCTTGGTGGCCATTGTCACTGAGAGACACGATAGCAGGTAATGAAAAATGTTACAGCTGCAGCCAGAACAGACGGTTCAGCCTTATCCCCCGTCCAAAGAAAAAAAAAATCTCCGATTCGGGAATCCAAATGCCGCCAATCCCAAGCTGAAACCCCTCCATTTAATTTCACACAAATAAACGTTATATATTCCGAACGCAGAGCATAAGAAAAATGAGACACAACAACTTATTGAATCACAGTCACGGCGTTGCAGCTCCGCCATAGCCTGAAAATTACATCACGACGCTCGCACATTTAATAAACGCTGACAACGCAGACATGAAGGAAAAATGGCAGACGTCCCACAGAGGGATTTCTGACGAGAAAAATAAAACGGCGCTCGCAGTTATTGTAAATGTTTTAAGACGTAGCCAGATAAAATATGTAAATCTTCTTTGAAATGAGCGGAAGAGACCAAAAGGGAAGAGGACCTGTCTTACCGACTTCTCTTCAGAGTTTTTTGATCACCCGTGTACACCGCGTCCACATCACATTCCCCTTACTCTACCGGCAACTACTGATTAATAAAATACACTAAAAACATCTTCTAAAGGGCAACTTGTCCCAACCATCCAAGAACAGTTTGGTGAGGAACAATGCCTTTTCCAGCATGATGGACCACCTTGCCAGAAGGCTAAAGTAATAACTAACCAAGTAGCTTAGGGAACAAAACATTGATATTTTGGGCCCATGGCCAGGAAACTCCCCAGACCTTAATCCCATTGAGAACTTGTGGTCAATCCACAAATTCTGACAAACTCCAAGCATTGATTATGCAAGAATGGGCGGCCATCGGTTAGGATGTGGCCCGAAGTTGATAGACAGCCTGCCAGGGAGATTTGCAGAGGTCTTGAAAAAGAAAGGTCAACACTATGGGCGTCTGCAGATAGGGGCAATGGGGGGTCAAGTGCCCCGCCTGGAATGAGGGATTGGATAGACACTGTTAAATTCAGTACAGTGGCGTCACTATGGGGGTGCAGGCAGCCCGCACACCAGTGGGGTGACACCATCAAGGTGCTGTCAAGCCCCGCATCAGTGTAGTGTGACTGCAGGCTCTTTTCCCTGCTCAGTCCAGCAGAGAACTTGGAGGCGCTGTGACAGGAGAAAGGTGAGCTGCGGGCTGTCAGCGATTTCCCGATTTCCCCCACTCACTTTCTCCTGTTAGGGAGAAGAGAAGGCAGCTCCCACTAGATTCCCCGCCCAGCGTCCTGAGTGCCCAGTTCCTTCCCCATTGGCCATAACTGAGGGCCAATCAAATGAGACTAGGAAAGGAGAGCATAATGGGACATGTAGTCCCGAAGATTGGTGGCTCCATTTTCCACAGGGAAGAGGCTACAGCTCTATCAAGAGAAAGAAATTGAGAGACTGCAGCCTGGAAAAATGCTGAGGTGTGAGAGTGCTACAGGACAAAGAAAGAGGAGTGTGCTGGGCGGAAGCCAGAGAGAGAGAGAGAGCCATGCTACCCAGTGCCACCAGAGAGAGCCACACTGCCCTGTGCCACCAGAGAGAGAGAGAGCCACACTGCCCAGTGCCACGAGAGAGAGAGCCACACTACCCAGCGCTACAAGAGAGAGAACCACGCTGCCCAGCTCCACCAGAGAGAGAACCACGCTGCCCAGCGCCATCAGAGAGAGAGCGCCACACTTCCCAGCGCCACCAGAGAGAGCTCACACTGCCCAGCGCCACCAGAGAGAGAGCCACGCTGCCCAGCGCCACCAGAGAGAGAGCCACGCTGCCCAGCGCCACCAGAGAGAGAGCCATGCTGCCCAGCACCACCAGAGAGAGAGCCATGCTGCCCAGCACCACCAGAGAGAGAGCCACGCTGCCCAGCGCCACCCGAGAGAGAGCCACGCTGCCAACACCACCAGAGAGAGAGTCACGCTGTCCAGCACCACCAGAGAGAGAAAGACTGAGCCACTGCTGGGGTACAGACATGCTTCACTACTGACCAGTAGTGATGAGCGGAATACGCCATATTCGATTTCGCGATATTTCACGAATATTTCGAAGAATATTCGCGAATATTCGTTAATATCGAATATTCGTGATATTTTATAAAAAATAAAAAAAAAACGCTAATGCCAAATTTCGCGATTTTTTTTTATTTTTTTATAAAATATCACGAATATTCGATATTTACGAATATTCGCTATATTTTATAAAAAAAAAAAAAAATAGCGAAATTTCGCATATGCGAAAATGATTGCGAAATTTCGCTATTTTTTTTGGATAAAATATCACGAATATTCGATATTTACGAATATTCGCTATATTTTATAAAAAAAATTGCGAAATTTCGCAAATGCGAAATTTTGCGAATGCGAAATTTGAAAAATACGAATATTCGAAATAGCGAATATTTGCCGCGATATTCGAGTTATTCGCGAATACTCGAATATGCAATATTCGTAGCGAATATTCGCAATGCGAATATTCGTGAGCAACACTACTGACCAGAATCACCCCTGATGAACCCAGAATGAGCGATCGTCCACTGGCAACAATTGATGGGTACAGTTGCTTTGTGTGATGGCAATTTATGGGTACAGGGGCTGCGTTTGATGGGCACAGTGGTGGCAATTCATGGGTACAGTGGCTGCGTTTTATGGGCACAGTGGCTGCATTTATTTGGCACAGTGGCTGCGTTTGATGGGCACAGTGGCTGCGTTTGATAGCACAGTGGCTGCGTTTGATGGGCACAGTGGCTGCGTTTAATGGGCACAGTGGCTGCGTTTGATAGCACAGTGGCTGCGTTTGATGGCACAGTGGGTGCAATTAATGGGCACAGTGGCTGCGTTTGATGGGCAGAGTGGCTGCATTTGAAGGGGCACAGTGGCTGCAATTGATGGGCACAGTGGCTGCAATTGATGTTTTTTAGAGAATTCTGAGCGCCAGCCGCCACTGGTAATTAGTCTTCATTATCCTATAGTAACATCTGACAAAAAGATCTAAAAACATCGAAGCAGCAGACTTTGTGAAAATTAGGATTTGTGTCACCCTCAGAACTTTTGGCCACGGTGGTAGTACGCCTGCCCATGTGAACAAGGCCTTTTTGCAGTGGGTTGCCATGCAAATTGAATGGCACAGCAATGCAGCAATGCAAGTAATATACATCGCCATGCATTACAACAACGATCGTCACCCTCCGCCTTTCTTACGACTTTACAAGTCGCACACTTGATGCATCATGTCCGGATGACGATGGCTCTGCAGCATGCACATTCAAAAACAGGTCAGCGAATTCCAGTTGCCTGTCCAGGGGGGGGGGGGGGCGGCGGCTCCTGGGTAAAGCTATTGTTGGCTTCATCATTACAGCAAAATACAACAAAAGGGCTAAAATGACTTCCGAGTCTCCCCGCTCCTGGAAAGATATAATTGCTTCTTTTAATACGGGAAAATCTGGATTAATAGCCGCCATTCTAATATCGCAATCCCTGCCTGTATTTTCTGCCCAGCGCTTATTGTGTCAAATGCGTGTAACATCTGCAATTGTCGCTATTGTAAACATTTGGAGCATAAATTGTGATTTAATAGGATTATCCTGGAGTGGTGCATGCTGGGAGAGCTGGGAATTAAGCCGTCTGCCATAAAGCCGCGGATCCCGTGATTTCACAAAGCGGAGAGAGGCAAATTTCTGTGCGGCGACTTGCTTGCTTCTTAACCACTTCCATACCGGGGGGCACTTATACACCTTCCTGCCCAGGCCAATTTTCAGCTTTCAGCGCTGACGCACTTTGAATGACAATTGCGCGGTCGTGCTACACTGTACCCAAACAATTGTTTTATCATTTTGTTCCCACAAATAGAGCTTTCTTTTGGTGGTATTTGATTACCTCTGCGATTTTTATTTTGTGCAACAACTAAAAAAAGACAGAAAATGTTGAGAAAAAATAAAAAAAACATTTTTTTCTGTTCATTTTTTTGTAAATAAGTACATTTTTCGTCTTCGATTATGGCCAATGATATGGCGGCACTGATGAGGCGGCACTGATGGGCACTAATAGGCGGCACTGATGGGCACTAATAGGAGGCACTGATGGACACTGATAGGCGGCACTGATGGGTACTGATAGGCGGCGCTGGTATGCGGCACTGACAGGCACTCATAGGCGGCACTGATGGCACTCATGGGCGGCACTGATGGGCACTCATAGGCGGCACTGATGGGCGCTCATAGGCGGCACTGATGGGCAGCACTTATGGGTGGCACTGATGGGTACTTATGGGTGGCACAGATGGGCACTAATAGATGGGCACTGGGCATGGATGGGCACTGAGGGGTGGCACTGATGGACACTGAGGGGTGGCACTTATGGTATTTCTGGGCATCACTTGTTGATCCCATACTGTGCCAGTCACTGCCCATGTTGCCAATTAGTGCCCATTTGTGGGCACTGATTGGCATCTATTGTTCTAAAATTGTTGTATTGTTTATATTTTATTTCTTTATATTTATCCAGCATTCTTAGCATTTTTCTTATAATTGTATCTTTCAACTGATTTCCTTTTTTTTTTATATATATATATATATTTTATTTATTTATATTTGTCCAGCATTCTTAGCAATTTTTTTAAATACTTTTATCTTCCAACTGATTTCCTTTTTTTTATTTATATTTTATTTCTTTATATTTGTCCAGCATTTTTAGCATTTTTTTTTTAATAATTTTATCTTTTAACTGCTTTTCTTTTTTATTTATATGGTATTTCTTTATATTTGTCCAGAATTCTTAGCATTTTTTTTTTCATAATTTTATCTTCCAACTGATTTTCTTTTTTTTTAATTTATATATTTGTTTCTTTATAGTTGTCCTGCATTCTTAGCATTTTTTTATTTATTTTAGCTTTCAACTGATTTCCTTTTTTTAATTTAAATTTTATTTTTTTTATATTTGTCCAGCATTTTTTTTTATAATTTTATCTTTCAACTGATTTCCTTTTTTTTATTATTTATATGTTATTTCTTTATAGTTGTCCAGCATTCTTAGCATTTTTTTATTTTAGCTTTCAACTGATTTCCTTTTTTTAAATTTATATATATTTTTTATATTTGTCCAGCATTTTTTTTTTTATAATTTTATCTTCCAACTGATTTCCTTTTTTTTAATTTACATTTTATTTCTTTATATTTGTCCAGCATTCTTACCATTTTTTTTTTTTTTATTATTTTATCTTTCAACTGATTTCCTTTTTTTATTTATATTTTATTTTTTTATATTTGTCCAGAATTTGGAGTAGCTAATGGGCTATTCTAAAACAGCTCCCATATATGTATTTTCTCTGTGTATTTATCTGTTTTTGCCCGGAGTTCAACTTTAATTAAAATTGATTTACAGAAAGCAGCTTTCATTATTTTTTTAATTTTTTTCTGATGTCTAGTGGCCCCTTAAAAGAACATTAAAACAAAATTCAACAAAGAGGCAGAACACAAATAATTGATTTTTTGCAGATGATGTTTCGTGCGATGGGGGTCAGAGCGCCATTTATGCTACACGAGCTGCGCCTTGAAGATCTGACTAAATAATTATTTTCCTGAAACTTTGCAAATGTTTGAGGAGCGTTGCTCGCCCGCGATCGCAATCTGTTAATTAACCTCACAATTAACCTTTTTTTTTTTTTCGGCATCCGCGTTTTTGACGTTGCGCACCTCCTTCAGTTCCGTGCGCGCTCGTCTCGGCTGAAAAAAAAAAAAAACATAAAAAGGTATCACGTCGAACGTTGACACGTTAATCCAGCTTTCCCCGCGGAGAAAGGTTATTAAAATATCGGTCTGGCCGCGTGTCGCGCCTTGCTGTGTACATTCGACTAATGGTATATCTATCAATTTCTGTTTGCTTGACTTTAAGCTGTGTCATTTGTATAATCCAGCTGCCAGGCCAAGGTACGGCAAGCGTGCCGCAATAACCCGCAGCAAACTCCGCCATCTGTCTGCGGAGTTATAGGAGGTTGCAGAGCTGCGGGAGACAATTACTGATTCCTTGGCGTGACTTGCAAAAAAAGTGTTCCACCTGCTTTAAAAGCTGAACTCCGGAGAGGAAACAAAATCTTTCATTGAATTAGATTTTCACAAAAGGACACAAATCGACTTTTTGAGGCTGTGCAGGAAGCAGAGCTGTGGGAAGGGCACATCAGGCTCCACCCACTACAGGTTGCCTGCAGAAAATTCAGGAGGAGGCGGAGACAAGACCAGTCACCCTGCACAAGGAGAGAGAGAGCAGAGCTGTGGGAGGGGCCCATCAGGCTCCACCCACTACAGGTTGCCTGCAGAAAATTCAGGAGGAGGCGGAGACAAGACCAGTCACCCTGCACAAGGAGAGAGAGAGCAGAGCTGTGGGAGGGGCCCATCAGGCTCCACCCACTACAGGTTGCCTGCAGAAAATTCAGGAGGAGGCGGAGACAAGACCAGTCACCCTGCACAAGGAGAGAGAGAGCAGAGCTGTGGGAGGGGCCCATCAGGCTCCACCCACTACATGTTGCCTGCAGAAAATTCAGGAGGAGGCGGAGACAAGACCAGTCACCCTGCACAAGGAGAGAGAGCAGAGCTGTGGGAGGGGCCCATCAGGCTCCACCCACTACAGGTTGCCTGCAGAAAACTTCAGGAGGGGGCGGAGACAAGACCAGTCACCCTGCACAAGACAGAGAGAGCAGAGCTGTGGGAGGGGCCCATCAGGCTCCACCCACTACATGTTGCCTGCAGAAAACTTCAGGTGGATGCGGAGACAAGATCAGCCACCCTGCACAAGGAGAGAGAGCGAGCAGAGCTGTGGGAGGGGCACATCAGGCTCCACCCACTACAGGTTGTCTGAGGAAAACTTCAGGAGGGGGCGGAGACAAGAGCAGTCGCCCTGCACAAGGAGAGAGAGCAACAGTGAGTGGTCTTTATTACAGGAAGCCATTCCTGCTTCTCAGATAAGTTCCCTCTGAGATTTATGATCTTCTTAGTCAGGGCCACCATCAGGAATTATGGGGCCCCTTGCACAGCTTCAGGCATGGGACCCCTGGAGCAGAGAACTGGGGGGGTGTGCTGCCGTGAATTGAGGAGCGGGGGGTGCCGCCACTAATTGAGAAGCGGTGGGGGGCCATGAATTTTGGGGGGGTTGCTCTGTGGACCTCTGGGCTCCTTAAAAAAAATTATATAAAAAAAGGGGGTAGCCATCCGGGACCCTGGGGACCTCCGGGCCCCTGGGGACTTCTGGGCCCTTTAATAGAAAGAAAAAAAGAAAAATATATATATAAAAAAAGAAAAATATTTTTTTTGGGCCTTCTGTGGACCTCTAGGCCCTCTTATAAAAACAAAACAATTTAAAATAAATATATATACAAAATATTACAAATTTTATTTTTTTACATATTTTTTTTTTTTAAAAAGGGGGTTGCCATCCGGGGCCCTAGGGACCTCCGGGCCACTTACAGGTATACTGCCTGTACCCCCCTGTTCTTAGTTATCTGTTCGAATGGTGGTGGGGGATTCTTCCTATTGACCTCTAGGGAGTTAGACTCGAACATTGGCTATTCGCCCGTTCGCTGACCAGCGAACAATTAGGGGTATTCGCGGCAAATTGGAAAAAAAGCAGCAGAAAAACCCTTTAAAAGTCTATGGGAGAAATTCTAAAGTGCTAATTTTAAAGGTTAATATGCAAGTAATTGTCATAAAAAGTGTTTGGGGACTCGGGTCCTGCCCCAGGGGACATGTATCAATGCAAAAAAAGTTTTAAAAACTGAATTTTTTTTGGGAGCAGTGAATTTAATAATGCTAAAAGTGAAAAAAAAAGTTAAAAATTCCTTTAAATTTCGTACCTAGTGGGGGTGTCTATAGTATAACTGTAAAGTAGTGCATGTTTCCCGTGTTTAGAATTGTCCCTGCTCAAAATGACATTTCTAAAGGAAAAAAAGTAATTTAAAACTACTCGCGGCTATTAATGAATTGTCTGGTCCCGGCAATACAGATACAAGTCCCAAATTCCATTATCAGCCCCTTCATGTCTGGTATGGATATTAAAGGGGAACCCTGTGCCACATAAAAAAATTGTGTGGGGGTCCCCCCAAAATCCATACCAGACACTTATCCGAGCACGGAACCTGGCAGGGGGAACGAGAGAGCGCGCCCCCTCCTGAACCGTACCAGGCCACATGCTCTCAACATGTTGATGGGGTCAAGGGCCTCATCCCTACAACCCCTGCTTTTTTATCGGAATCTGGAAGCCCCCTTTAACAAAGGGGACCCCCAGATCCCCCCCCCCTTATTTGAATTGGTAACGGGGTAAATTTTCTCAATTTTTTTGGGTGAAATGGTAGGTCCTGTTACCAATTCACATTTAGGGGGGCTGGGATCTGGGGGTCCCCTTTGTTAAAGGGGGCTTCCAGAATCCGATAAAAAAATCAATGTAAGGAACCTGACCACCAATGTAAGGAACATTCTTCCCACTGATCATCAATGTAAGGGACATTCTTCCCACTGATCATCAATGTAAGGGACATTCTTCCCACTGATCACCAATGTAAGGAACATTCTTCCCACTGATCACCAATGTAAGGGACATTCTTCTCACTGATCACCAATGTAAGGAACATTCTTCCCACTGATCACCAATGTAAGGAGCATTCTTCTCTCTGATCACCAATGTAAGGGACATTCTTCTCACTGATCACCAATGTAAGGAACATTCTTCCCACTGATCACCAATGTAAGGAACATTCTTCTCTCTGATCACCAATGTAAGGAACATTCTTCCCACTGATCACCAATGTAAGGAACATTCTTCTCACTGATCACCAATGTAAGGGACATTCTTCTCACTGATCACCAATGTAAGGGACATTCTTCTCACTGATCACCAATGTAAGGGACATTCTTCCCACTGATCACCAATGTAAGGGACATTCTTCCCACTGATCACCAATGTAAGGAACATTCTTCCCACTGATCACCAATGTAAGGGACATTCTTCCCACTGATCACCAATGTAAGGGACATTCTTCTCACTGATCACCAATGTAAGGGACATTCTTCTCACTGATCACCAATGTAAGGGGCATTCTTCTCACTGATCACCAATGTAAGGGACATTCTTCTCACTGATCACCAATGTAAGGGACATTCTTCTCACTGACCACCAATGTAAGGAACATTCTTCTCTCTGATCACCAATGTAAGGGACATTCTTCTCACTGATCACCAATGTAAGGGGCATTCTTCTCACTGATCACCAATGTAAGGGACATTCTTCTCACTGATCACCAATGTAAGGGACATTCTTCCCACTGATCATCAATGTAAGGGACATTCTTCCCACTGATCACCAATGTAAGGAACATTCTTCCCACTGATCACCAATGTAAGGGACATTCTTCCCACTGATCACCAATGTAAGGAACATTCTTCTCTCTGATCACCAATGTAAGGAACATTCTTCCCACTGATCACCAATGTAAGGAACATTCTTCTCACTGATCACCAATGTAAGGGACATTCTTCTCACTGATCACCAATGTAAGGAACATTCTTCTCACTGATCACCAATGTAAGGAACATTCTTCTCACTGATCACCAATGTAAGGGACATTCTTCCCACTGATCACCAATGTAAGGGACATTCTTCCCACTGATCACCAATGTAAGGGACATTCTTCCCACTGATCACCAATGTAAGGAACATTCTTCCCACTGATCACCAATGTAAGGGACATTCTTCCCACTGACCACCAATGTAAGGGGCATTCTTCCCACTGATCACCAATGTAAGGGACATTCTTCCCATTGCCTCCCGGGTTTTTAAGAGGTTTCTGATGCTGGTAAGCCGGGGGGGGGGGGTCTGATCATGTGGCTGCCGTGATTGGCTCTCAAAGTGGTTACATGATTGGAAAGCTCCCGATCGCAAGTAGAGATCAGGAGCTTTCCGTTAGCCGCCGGTAACTGTGCTGGGAGGGTGCAGGGAGTGCATAGCTTCAAGTACGCATATATGTGGCCACTCTGAGGCCCGCCTGCCAAGAGGCTGCATATATGCGTACTGCTGGCATGAAGGGGTTAAGTTCCTTAATGATACATATTGATAGGATAATCTATTTGATTTGTTGATTTATCTTTCACCGGAAAGACAACACATATAGTAGAAGATATTTTTTTTTTTGTTACATGACATCAGATAGACACAAACAATTATTCCTTTCCTAAGGGCTCTCCACTCAGCAGTCGCTTTGCCCTGAAAAGATTGGAATTTGCTAATCCCCCAGAAACCGTCTAGCAGCCCGCTGGTCAAACGCGTCAGCTCCCCTCCACCAAGCTTCTTCTTAAAGGACATTTTAATTATTTTGCAGCACCCCGGAGTTTCCGCGTCACATCTCTGAAAAAAAGAACTCCGATCTTCAAAAAAGATCCCCATCGCCAATTTTGCTAACCTTTCCACGGCGATGCGATTTACTTAACATTTGGGTCGCTTACCTTGTTATTGAACTTCAAAAAGGAAACATTGTTCTAAGCGGCGGTCGCAGGGGAGAGAGAGAGCGAACGGAGCTGCGAGCGTAATTTTTAGTTATTGTTGTCATCGTTTGGAAAGCGGATTGATATTTTCCGCTGTAGTCCTGCGGGCGGGCAGGCGAGGTTTTTTAATGCGCGCTGGATGTGGACATCGGAAAAGTGTCTCCGCCGCCATTGTCCTTCAGTGATTTCTCCTCCCCCGCTGCGGCTGCAACAACCTCGGCTTTGTAAATTCAATTTGCTGACAAATAAAAGGAGAATAATATACTTTTCTCTATCCCCATTAGGACACAAAAAGATACAATCGCAGACCGTTTTCTGGCGCTGGGAAAGAAATCCTTTTGAACAAGTGCGACTTCTGATCTCGAAAAACTGCTTTATCCGCCGAACAAAAAAAAAACGTGCTTTGTTCTGCTGCTTGTATGAAGTTTAATTGTTAAAACAAAAAAAACAAAAAAGCGACTCTTCATATTTAAAACGGAATTCCTACTAAATACATATTTTTTTTAAATATAGTTTTTACAATACTATTAGTTAACCACTTAGGACCCAGACCATTATGCAGGTTAAGGACCCGGCCAGTTTTTGCGGTTCCGCACTGTGTCGCTTTAACTAGCAATTGCGCGGTCGTGCGACGTGGCTCCCAAACAAAATTGGTGTCCTTTTTTTCCCCACAAATAAAGATTTCTTTTGGTGGTATTTGATCACCTCTGCGGTTTTGAATTATTTCCGCTATAAACAAGAATAGAGCGACAATTTGGAAAAAAATGCAATATTTTTTACTTTTTTCTGTAATAAATATCCCCCAAAAAAATATATTTGTTTTCCTCAGTTTAGGCCGAAACGTATTCTTCTACCTATTTTTGGTAAAAAAAAAATGCAATAAGTGTTTATCGATTGATTTGCGCAAAATCTATAGCGTTTACAAAATAGGGGATAGTTTTATGGCTATTTTATTAATAATTTTTTCTTTACTAATGGCGGCGATCAGCGTTTTTTTTTTTTGTGACTGCGACATTATGGTGGACACATCAGACAATTTTGACACATTTTTGGGACAATTGTCATTTTTACAGCGAAAAGTGCGATAAAAAAGCACTGATTACTGTGAAAATGACAATTGCAGTTTGGGAGTTAACCACTAGGGGGCGCTGTAGGGGTTAAGTGTGACCTCATATGTGTTTCTAACTGTAGGGGCGGAGCTGGGCGTGTGACATCAGTGATCGTCTTTCCCTATATCAGGGAACAGACGATCACTGACACTGTCACAATGAAGAACGGGGAAGGTGGCGTGGGGCGCTGGAGAGCCTCAGAAAGGCTCAGGGACAGCTTGGCTGAATTTGGAAAACCTCAGAAAGGCTCAAAAACTCAGTATTTCTGAGTTTTTCCGGCCCCGATCAGCTCTGCTGGGCTCCGGCGCCCCCACACCTCAGGCCAAATGCGGAACTGCATGCCCCATTAGCTTGAATTCTGCTCGTTTTGCAAGACCGAGTCAGAATTGTAAAAAAAAGTTGTATTTCTTATTAATTATGCCCACATGTGGCCGTATTTGGACCATGTCATTGACAAAACACATGGCCATGTGACCATATTAGGTCGATGATGTCACCACCCCGTGCGGCTTGCGGGGCGCAGCTGATTGGGCCATTTATTTAACCTCTTGACAACCAAGGACGTCCCTGGGACATCCTCGGCTTTGTGAGGTGATAAACCTGTAAAAAATGTTAAAGCGTTGCCTATGGAGATTTCTAAGTACCGAAGTTTGGCGCCATTCCATGAGTGTGCGCAATTTTAAAGCGTGACATGACAGGTATCTGTTTACTCGGCGTAACATCATCTTTCACATTATACAAAAAAATTGGACTAACTTTACTGTTTTGTTATTTTTTTTAAATAATTTTTCCCAAAAAAAGGCGTTTGAAAAATTGTTGCGCAAATACCGGGCGAGAAAAAAAGTTGCAATGACCGCCATTTTATTCCCTAGGGTGTCTGCTAATATATATATAATGTTTGGGGGTTCTGATAAATTTTCTAGCAAAATTTTTTTGATTTTTACATGAAGAAGAGAAGTGCCAAAATAAGCCCGTTTGTCAAGTGGGTAATTTAATACTTCCAGATTGGTACAAAAAAAAAAAAGATTCGGTGACCTTGCACAGCCAATGACATCTTCCAATCAAAATAACCCAATTTAGAACCCAAGGCCTTGTTTGCAGCCTCCACTGATGGGCACATTTAGAAAGGATGTCTGTGGTTAGATAAACACGATGCACCGATTGATATTCCGAGTGGCTCTGCTACTTTTAATTTTTATTTAACATTGTCTGAACAAAGTTATTTAATTTATAGTGAAAGAATAAAAAAAAAAAAAACTCTCATTCCGGGCGAGCGCAGTTTATCCGAGCTGATATGATGAAATTATTAAAGCCAGTGATGTGACAAGTACTTAAATGGAACGTGATCACTTCACTGTGCTTCTAATTAAACTATCACTTTGGCGCTATGCAGCGTTTTATAATAAAGTCGCTCTCATTTAATATTAATAAAGAGATTAGGGAATGGGACGCGGTTCCTTCTGGCCTTTCCGGGAACACCTGTCTGCAGCCGCGTCAACATGGCGAGAATTAGAGGTGGCTCTGCCGGAGCCAAGAATTTAGATCGACTCCGGGATACAACAGAAACGTAAGGATGATACTAAATTGCAGTAAGTAGGCAGCTACTTGTATGAATTCAAAGTGAAATATCTTCAGTCTCTACTAAATGGATAGGCTGCATTCTCAGTGATGTCACCGGTCTCTAGTGAACGGATAGGCTGCATTCTCAGTGATGTCACCGGTCTCTAGTGAATCGATAGGCTGCATTCTCAGTGATGTCACCGGTCTCTAGTGAAGGGATAGGCTGCATTCTCAGTGATGTCACCGGTCTCTAGTGAACGGATAGGCTGCATTCTCAGTGATGTCACTGGTCTCTAGTGAATCGATAGGCTGCATTCTCAGTGATGTCACCGGTCTCTAGTGAATGGATAGGCTGCATTCTCAGTGATGTCACCGGTCTCTAGTGAACGGATAGGCTGCATTCTCAGGGATGTCACCGGTCTCTAGTGAATCGATAGGCTGCATTCTCAGTGATGTCACTGGTCTCTAGTGAATGGATAGGCTGCATTCTCAGTGATGTCACCGGTCTCTAGCGACGGGATAGGCTGCATTCTCTGTGATGTCACTGCTCTCTGTCAGGTCACCTGTGGCCAGATGACAAATGCACCCTGTTGGAGTCAGGGGTGCACCGCAAGGTAGTGAACCCTATAGCAGACTGCTGCGGATGGACAGGAAGCTTGAGCCCAAGATTCCCCAGGGCACGGAGTCTAAGGTCCAGCTGGTGTTCACCAGAGCCTCTAGTGGTGAGGATGGCCTTCGCTGAAACTGAATCCAGATCGCGGCCCCCGGAGTCCCCCAGGTCATACTCCGTAGGGAGAGAGGGGAAGCAGCCATTTAGGACACAAGGGATAGTGAAGGGTAAGCCGATGTCAGGCAGACAAGGATAACCAAGAGACAGGCCATGGGTCAGGGTCACAGGCAAACAGGAGTATTCGGGGACAAGCCAAAATCAGTACACAGAGATTAACGTAGCACATGGCAAGCAGGAACAAAAAGCTAACAAACAACGTTGATCAGCAAAGCAGACCTTCAGCGCACTAGTTAATATAGAGTTCCTGGGATGGCCTGGGGTGGAGCCATACAGGGAGGAGAGATGATAAAAGATAGAGAGTCTGGCCTCTAATGAACACATGGAGGAGAAGGTAAGCTGCCAGACATTATTGCATGTCCATGACACTCTCTAGTCAGTGGTTAAATAAAAAAAGTATCGAGAACTAAGTCATTCACCGATTATTACGAAACTTCATGTACATTTTCTTCAACTTTCTGAAATGATGAAGGGTTTGAATCCCCCGTCACGACACAACTGGGAGGAGGCCGGTCTCTTTCCCAGCTGCAGTCGCATAAATACAGTCACAGTCATAAAGACTTGGCGGCGAATCAAACCCTTGCCTCAAACTACAAAAGAACGTTTTTGTGTTTTTGGTCGGAGTTCCACTTCATCTCAACATCCTAAAATCTCCTCCAGAAATCTGGGACAGTAAACGAAGGTAGCAGCAGAACAGATTATGTTGGCGGCGGAATCGGGTATGGCAATCTCTCAGGGAACATTTGCAGAACAGTTGGAGAAAAGTCATTTTCATATACGAGACGCCTAAAGGAAAATTTGCTATTAAAATCTCTTGCGAAATCTCCCGAGTTGGCAGGGGCGGCTCACATTCGATTTGCGGATCCGTCCATGCAAAGACGGCGCTCGCATCGGAGGCACTTAAGACGTTGGGGAGGACGGTTCTCTCTCTCTCCGCAATCACTTATCGGCATCGGCGCTTTGATTATTGGAAATGAGCTCTCGGGGTCGTTTGCATTTATTTCCACCGGCTGTAAAGGTTTATGCAAATTTAATCACTCGGTGCGAATGGGAACGCGGCGCCCTGGTGCATTGTTCTGTCCGGCATGCAAAAAACATATAGAAGAAGCATAGTAAAAAAAGAAGCCCATTAGCCATTCCATCCAAAAACTGCTATGTTAACCACTTGAGGACCGCCTAACGCCGATATACGTCGGCAGAATGGCACGGCTGGGCACAATCATGTACCTTCACATGATTGTTAAATGCCCAGACGTGGGTCGCGGGTGCGCGCCCGCGACCCGGTCCGAAGCTCCGCGGCTGCAGGACCTGCGGACCCGATCGCCGCCGGAGTCCCGCGGTCGTCCCCGGATCTGAAGAACGGGGAGAGGTGAGTGTAAACACACCTTCCCCGTTCTTCACTGTGGTGCTGTCATTCATCGTCTGTTCCCTGATATAGGGAAAGGTGATCAATGACGCCACACATCCAGCCCCAACCCTATACAGTTAGAATCACATATGAGGTCACACTTAACCCATTCAGCACCCCCTAGTGGTTAACTGTGTGGTAATTCTCAATGATGTCATTAGTCTCTAGTGAATGGATAGGCTGCATTCTCAGTGAAATCACCGGTCTCTAGTGAAGGGATAGGTTGCATTCTCAGTGAGGTCACCGGTCTCTGGTGAATGGATAGGCTGCATTCTCAGTGATGTCACAGGTCTCTAGTGAATGCATAGGCTGCATTCTCAGTGAAATCACCGGTCTCTAGTGAAGGGATAGGTTGCATTCTCAGTGATGTCACCGGTCTCTGGTGAATGGATAGGCTGCATTCTCAGTGATGTCACCGGTCTCTAGTGAAGGGATAGGCTGCATTCTCAGTGATGTCACCGGTCTCTGGTGAAGGGATAGGCTGCATTCTCAGTGATGTCACCGGTCTCTAGTGAAGGGATAGGTTGCATTCTCAGTGATGTCACCGGTCTCTAGTGAAGGGATAGGTTGCATTCTCAGTGATGTCACCGGTCTATAGTGAATGGATAGGCTGCATTGTCAGTGATGTCACTGGACAGTGGTTAGCTACAACGCATCCTTAAAAACAGTCAACTTTAACATTAATTTTGTCTTCCTCATTGATTGGCCAAATGCCAAAATGTAGACAAAGCAAGAATTGCGTTTAAGCAGGAGCAGTTCTCCGAATCGTCCCCCTTTTGTTACCCGATGATTAGATTCCTGTCTATTCCTCATTAAACACTGCCAATTAGATGGTGCAGAGTTATGGAGCTGGAAATCCCCAGCGGACCGGCGCTATTAATATGGATATATTCACACTTTTGAAGCTCTATTTCCAAAAGAGAATTATTTGTTTGATCGTGAAAAATAATACGCAGCCTGTGAAGAAAATAACTAGGACACTCGGAACTCGGAGTATAGTGTGACAAATAAAAAATATACACGGCGTGTTTATTTCCAAAGCAGCATGTGGTAGAGATTGCCCGGTGCGCGACAGAAGTATTCCCAAAGATTTTCTTTACATTTTATATTAAGTAAGGAAAAATTTATTCTACTTTGGGGGGGCGTCTAGATGTAATCCCGGTAGGAGGAGTAGGGGGCGCTGTGACCTCCAGAGCTTCCTGGTTCCTCTCTGTAGAGCCCACTCTTTATATATCGCCTTAAATTGTCCACCAGGGGGCCACAAACTGCAGCATAACAGGGCCCGCCCAAAACCCACCCCAGAGGATCCCTTATAAGAAAACTCAGTTAAAAGCAGAAACCAGACTCCTTAGAGAATACTAAAATCCTTATAATGTAGAAAAGGAGTACAAATAAAAAAAATATATATATTATTATTATTTAAAGTTGTGGCAGCAGTGTTGGAGATTCTTGGAAAGAGTAGTAGTAAAGTATTATTGTCAATGTTATTATTATTATTATCAGTAGTAGTAGTAGAAGTTGTATTTTAGTAGTAATTACTTTTTAATTGCTAATATTTTATTAGTTGTTATTGTTATTATTAGTAGTAGTAGAAGAAATAATTATCATCATCATCATCATCATAAAAGCAAATTAGTGGTAGAAGTAGTTATATAACTATTATCATCGTCATCTTCATCATCATATAAAATATAAAAATTACTAGAAGTAGTCTTAACTAATAATATCTTTGCTATTAGTAGTAGTAGCCATAGTATTAGCAGTACCTGCTGTTATAATATTATGTTAATATTAACTTTGTGACAGACCTAATATATTATTGTTATTATCATTATAATGATATTATTATTATTATTAGTAGTAGTAGTAGTAGTAGTAGTGGTAAAAGTAACAGTGGTTGTGGTGGTAGTTGTGGTGTTTGCAGCAGTAATAATTATTTGTGTTATTGTTGTTGTTATTATTATTCACAAGATATTATTATTATTATTATGATTATTATTATTTATTATTATTATTTTTATTCACAAGATATTATTTATTATTATTATTATTAATAATAATAATAATAATAGTAGTAGTAGTAGTAGTAGTAGTAGTAGTACTGGTAAAAGTAACAGTGGTTGTGGTGGTAGTCGTGGTGTTTGCAGCAGTAATAATTATTCTTGTTATTGTTGTCATTATTATTATTCACAAGATATAATTATTATTTATTATTATTATTATTTTTATTATTATTATTCACGAGATATTATTATTATTATTATTAATAACAATAGTAGTGTTAGTAGTAACAGTGGCTGTGGTGGTAGTGGTGGTGTTTGCAGTAGTAATAATTATTCTTGTTATTATTATTCACAAGATATTATTATTATTATTATTATGTATTATTATTATTATTATTAGCAGTAACTGTGGTTATAGTAATAAAAAATAAAATAATAATAATAGATATTAGTACTATCAGTGGTAGTAGCAGTAACATTAGTAGTAGTAACTGTTATTATAATAATTGTAAATTGGCAGTAGATGTAATATAAGTATCAGTAGTAGTAGCTATAGTAGTGGTAGTAGTGGCAGCAGTAGCAACAGTAGTAGTAGTAACTGTTGTTAAAGTGATACAAAATTGTTGCCAGAAATAAAAATAATAATAATAATGATTAGTAGTATTAAGTAAGTAAGTAGTAGTAAATTATTGAATGAGGTTAAAAATAATATAAATAATAATTAGTACTATTAGTGGTAATAGCAGTAGTATTAGTAGTAGTAACTGTTAGTATAATAATAGTACATTGCTAGTGGATGTAATAATACTATTAGTAGTAGTAGTAGCAGCAGTAGAAGTAAATGTTATAGTAATACACATTTATTGCAATTTTTGTTTTTATATTAAAAATAATAATTTAGTAGTAGTAGTAGTAGTAGTAGGTATAGTAGTGATCATATTGGCAGTGGCAGCAGTAACTATTGTTATAGTAAAAATAAATTTTAGGTTGAAGTAAAAATGATAATTAGTACTTCTAGTTGTATTAGCAGTAGTATTAGTAGTAATAACTGTTATTTTAACAATAGAAAATAATTAATGTGAAATAACGATAATAATAATAATAATAATATAGTTTTAGTAGTAATAGCAGAAGTTGTAGTAGAAGTAACTGTATTAAAATAATAGTAAATTATTAGTTGAAGTAATAATATTTATTAGTAGTAGTAGTAATGGTAATTGTCTCAGTAGTAGCATTCACAATAGAAATTGTTATTTTAACAATTAGTAGGATTAAGAGTATACTTTATTGCTCTGAAGATTAGGAACATTAGCAATAAATAGCAGTAGCAGTAGTAATGAATGAGAGTTGTGTTAGGGATAGTAGTAATGAATTATAATTGTGTTAGGGATAGTAGTAATGAATGATAGTTGTGTTAGGGATAGTAGTAATGATTAATCTGGTGATGAATAATGATGATTATTATTACTAGTAGTAAATGTTTCCCCCCAGGAGATGGGCTCCATCTTTGGCGCAGAGTATTAATGCGTGGGGCATGCTGGGATGGATTGCTCGATTACAGCAGCTGTGGGAATTATTTGCACATGCAATCAATAGATTGGCTTGTTTTGGTCTTGCTTGCTTTTTTTTATCATTATTTATGTAATCCCAACACGAGCCCCGACACGGAATGAGATGGCTCGCTCCTCTCGTATTGGAAGGGGAAGACTGCCGCAGGCGCACACACACAATCACGCTGATTTAATTTCAATCCTCCATGTAGGCAGCTCAGCCTGAGAACACCATCTGCCCTTCTGCTCACCGTATTTCCAAAAACAGTTTTATCACAACGCTTCCAAAAAGTGCCTCATCAATGTATTCATCACCGGGACTGATAAGCCGAGAATCGTGTTCTGCCCTCTCTGGGACGTGCATGGTGCTCCAGAGAGCTGCTGGTGGGATTTGAAGGCTGGGATGTCCAGAGACCGTCCCTTGTTGAAGGATGGGATTAGGGATGAGCTCCGCGTTCGATTCGAACGTATGTTCGACTCGAACATTGCCTGTTCGATCGTTCGGCGAAATTCGAACAAAACGGGTCGTTCGCGCCGAATTCGAGTGACGCGCAACGGCCCATAATTCACTGCGGCATTGCACGCTGATGATTGGCCAAGCATGCTGTATGTCCCGCATGCTTGGCCAATCACAGCGCGCAAAAAACGAAGAGCCATAATTGGCCAAAGATTGGGTGGCTTTGGCCAATTATGGCTCAGGGCTTTAGCACACCCCCCACACTATAAAAGACTGCCTGCTGGGCGGCCTGGTGTAGTGTGTTCCGGCTTGTTAATGAGAGCAGTCAGAGAGAGAGACAGAGAGATTGTCTTTTTATATAGCTAGATAGAGCAGGTAGGCTAGTCAGTTTAGCTTAAATTACAGTGTGTAGAGGATATATATACATCCCTAGGAGTTGTACATATATTTATACACTGTATAGCTTAGATAGATCAGCTATTTCTATTTGTCAGGCAGGAGATTGTGCTACATGCAGTGTTCTAACGTGTTGTATTGCCTGTGTGCTGTTTAGTTTACACCTAAACGTACTCGGTGTTACTGCACTTGTCCTGTTTATTTGCAACTAAACGCATTTGCTGTTACTGCACGTTGCTGTTTAATAGCACCTAAACGCATTAGCTGTTACTGCACGTTTGCTGTTTAATTGCACCTAAACGCAGTTGGTGTAACTGCACGTGTGCTGTTTAATAGCACCTAAACGCATTAGCTGTTACTGCACGTTTGCTGTTTAACCACTTCCTTACTGGGCACATATACCCCTTCCTGACCAGGTGAAATTTCAGCTTTTGGCACTGCGTCACTTTAACTGACAATTGCGCGGTCGTGCGACGTGGTTCCCAAACAAAATTGACGTCCTTTTTTCTCCACAAATAGAGCTTTCTTTTGGTGGTATTTGATCGCCTCTGCGGTTTTTATTTTTTGCGCTATAAACAAAAAGAGAGGACAATTTTTTTTAAAAAAACAATATTTTTTACTTGTTGCTATAATAAATAGCCCAATTTAAAAAGGCGATACGTATTCTTCTACATATTTTTGGTTAACAAAAAAAAAAATCGCAATAAGCGTCTGGTTTGTGAAAAAGTTATTGCGCTTACAAAATAGGGAACTTATTATTATTTTTTATTATTTTTTTTTTTGCTACTAATGGTGGCGATCAGCATTTTTTTGTGACTGCGACATTATGGTGGAGACATCGGACACTTTTGACACATTTTTGGCGCCATTCACATTTATACAGCGATCAGTGCTATAAATATGCACTAATTACTGTATAAATGTGACTGGCATTGAAGGGGTTAACACTAGGGGGTGAGGAAGGGGTTAAATGTGTACCCTGAATTGTGTTCTAACTGTGTGTGGAGGGGGGTGACTGGGGGAGGTGACCGATGGTGTCCCTATGTTCAAGGGACACAGATCGGTCTCCTCTCTCCCCTGACAGGACATGGATCTCTGTGTTTACACACAGAGATCCACGTCTTGTCCCTGTAGCCGCGGATCCCGAGTGCCTGACGGACATCATGGCCGCCAGGCACGCACATCGGCATCTCAGCGATGCGGCAGGCACGCGCGCGCCACCGCCTGCGGCGGCACTCGTGCGCCCCCAGTGGCCTGGCGGAGCGCAGGCCGTAAAAACACGGCCAGTTAGAGAAGTAGAACCACTCTGCGGCCGTACAAAGTCGTACGGCCGTCGGGTAGTGGTTAATAGCACCTAAACGCATTAGCTGTTACTGCACATGTGTTGTGTAATAGCACCTAAACGCATTTACTGTAACTGCACATGTGTTGTTTACTATCACCTAAACACATTAAAATGTCTTGAAGGACAACAAAGAGAGGCAGAGAGTCACGAGGGCAAGCAGGCTATGCATCTAGAGGCAACGCTGGTGGTGGACATGGTGCATCCTCTTCAGCACGTGGCCGTGGCCGCTCGTCCTTCTTTTCTGGAGCTGGCCGTGTTGAGCCTCAACATGCAGAGAAATTAGTAGAGTGGATGACCAAGCCGTCCTCATTCTCCTTATCCTCTCTCACCCGGGCTGATCTTAGTTTGTCTGGCAAAGAAGCTGCCAAGGCGTCCACTTCCCTCTGCACAATGGCATCACACAATCCTTCCCTAGTCCCACCATGTCCTCCTGAGGAGTCCCCCGAACTGTTTCAACACAGTGTTGGGTACATGCTGCATGAAGATGCGCAGCGTTTTCAAGGCTCCGATGATGGAACACACATAGAGGAAGGCATTGATGTGAGCCCAGAGAGAGGGGGTGCCCGAGAGGGACAGCAATCTGGCAGTGATGTTCCCCCAGCTGGAGCATACTGCCAGGTTTTCGACAGTGATGAGGAGGAAGGGGATGATGAGGTCACTGACTCTACGTGGGTGCCTGATAGGAGAGAGGAGGAGGAAGAGGACGAGGAGGAGGACGAGGAACAGGCACATCTCCAAAGAGGCAGGATGCCTTCCAGGGGCCAGCTTAAGGGCAGCACACCAACTGCATTACATCGCAGAGCTACGCCTGTGCAGGGCGCTGCTGTCTCAACGTTACTGCAAAAGTTCTTTGGTGTGGGCCCTTTTTGAGACATGTGCATCAGATCGCACCGTTGCTATTTGCAACATATGTCTTAAGCGTATCTCGCGTGGCCAAAAAATCACCCTCTTGGGCACCACATGCTTGACCAGACATATGTTGACCTGCCATGCAGTTCGTTGGCAAGCATACCAGAAAGACCCACACCAAAGAACCAAGCGGACCTCCCCTTGCCCCTCATCAGCTGGGACCTCCAACCCCACTAGACCCTCAGTCCTCTCTGAAGCCTGCACTGATAGGACTGAAGGTGTAGAAATAGGTGTGTCACAACCTAGTAGTACATGCGGGCAATCTACTGATAGTACCAGCCAAATTTACCTGCCCCAGCTGCTCGCTGGACAGGGCGGTCAGTGGTAAGGTGCAATTTACCGCTGACTCACGGTCCAGCAGGCATGGACAGGGACGTTACCTCTCTTTCACGGCGCATTGGGTGACTCTGCTGGCAGCTGGGAAGGACGCAGGGCAAGGTACAGTAGTGTTGGAGGTTGTTCCGCCACTACACCTCCAAATCACTACTACTGGTTGTGACACACCTCTCTCCTCCACCCCCTCCTCTTCTTCTTCCTCTTTGGCCTCTTCCTGTGCTGATGTCTCCTCAGAACCAGCCATGCTCCGTAGGCGTACGAGGGGCTACGCAGGAATGCAGGCCAAGAGATGCCATGCGGTGCTAGAGCTGGTGTGCTTGGGAAACAGGAGCCACACTGGGGCCGAGGTTCTGTCAGCTCTGCAGTGGCAGGCTCAGAGGTGGTTGACGCCACGCCAGCTTAAGCCTGGAATGGTGGTTAGCGACAATGACACCAACCTCCTCTCTGCCCTGCGACAGGGAAAACTGACCCATGTGCCCTGTTTTGCGCATGTCCTGAATTTGGTGGTGCAGCGGTTCTTGGGCAGGTACCCGGGCTTACAGGATGTCCTGGAGCAGGCCAGGAAAGTCTGTGTGCATTTCCGGGGGTCATATAATGCCACTGCTCGGCTGACAGACCTCCAAAGGGAATACAACCTGCCCAACCTGTCTAATCTGTGACATGCCCGCCAGATGGAACTCTACATTGGCCATGCTGCAGTGGCTGCACACGCAGCAGAGGGTCATCAATGAGTACCTGTGCCAATATGGCAGCAGAACTGGGTCAGGGGAGCTTGGTTTTTTTTCCCCACGACAGTGGGCCTTGATCAGGGATGCATGCACTGTCCTGTCACCATTTGAGGAGGCCACGAGGATGGTGAGCAGTGACAATGCATGCATCAGTGAGACTGTCCCTCTTTATCACATGTTGGAGCACACGCTACGTGGAATAATGGACACAGCCCTTGAGGCAGAACAGAGGGAGGAAGAGGAAGACTTCCTTACCTCTCAAGGCCCCCTTTATCCAGACAGTGGTCCTGCTTGCCCACCTAGCACACGGGAAGAGGACGAGGAGGAGAAGGAGGAGGAGGAGGAGGATGATTGTATCAGCAGTATGGAGGTGGAGCCCAGCAGTCTTCAAGGGATCACTTACAGTCCCAAGGAAACAATGGACATTTACGTGGCTGGGATGAGGTGGCTGAGGATCCTGTCGTCCTCAGTGACCCAGAGGACTGTGCCCCGAATGCCTCAGCAAACCTACGCTGCATGGCCTCCCTGATCCTGCAAAGCCTGCGTAAGGATCCTTGTGTTTGTGGTATCAAGGAGAGGGATCATTACTGGCTGGCAACTCTCCTTAATCCACGTTACAAGAGTAAGGTTGCGGAGCCTATCCTGCCGTCGCAGAGGGAGCAGAAGATGAAACTTCTGCGGGAGGCCTTGCAGAAGGGTCTATGCTGGACAACGTGTTGCTGAGGCTTCGGTGAGTCACAGAAGGAGCGGTGGAGAAGGTGGCCGTCTGACCGATGCCTTCAGACAGTTTTTTAGTCCAAAGCCCCAAGGTCTGACCGGTTCCAGCAACCATCGCCAGCGTCTGGTTTACATGGTGCGGGAATACCTAGGGGCAAGATCTGACTTGGACACCTTCCCCCCCGAAAATCCTCTGGCTTAATGGGTCTTGAGGATGGATCACTGGCCAGAGCTTGCACAGTACGCAATTGAGCTACTGGCTTGCCCTGCATCCAGTGTTCTTTCAGAACGCACATTCAGTGCTGCTGGAGGCTTTGTGACCGATCACAGGGTGCGCCTCTCCACCTACTCCGTCGATCGACTGACCTTCATCAAAATGAATCAGGCTTGGATCACCACCAGCTACCAAGCACCTGATGCTGATGTAACTGAATAATTTTTTTGAAATGTCAGATCCCTTTGAGACTGCGTATGCTGATGCTGAGTGACTATCCTGTTATGCTGCTGATGGAATATCCTTTTCCTCCTCACTGATCTTGCTGATAGCTAGTAAGAACAGTCCCTTGTTGAAGGTTGGGGTGTTCAGGGACAGTCCCTCGTTGAAGGTTGGGGTGTTCAGGGACAGTCCCTCAATGAAGGTTGGGATGTCCAGGGACAGTCTTTGTTAAAGTCTGGGATGTCCAGGGACAGTCCCTTGTTGAAGGTTGGGATGTCCAGGGACAGTCCCTTGTTGAAGGTTGGGATGTCCAGAGACAGTCCCTTGTTGAAGGTTGGGATGTCCAGGGACAGTCCCTTGTTGAAGGTTGGGATGTCCAGGGACAGTCCCTTGTTGAAGGCTGGGATGTCCAGAGAAAGTCCCTTGTTGAAGGCTGGGATGTCCAGGAACAGTCCCGAATTGTAATAATGTTACAATGTTACAGCACTGAGGGAGAGGAGACTGAGGAAATGCTTCCATCTGCCTGATTCAGCAGGGATGGTGGGAAATGGAATATAAAAAAATATGGCAGCTAGTACTCTGAAATATCAGTTTTGGGTGGATTGGCCCTTTAACTAGATGGCTGTGTACAGACAGCTGGTGATTGGTGAAGGACATTGCTGTGTATGGGGCCTCCTAGGATGGCGGGTGGGAGTCGCAGACGTCGCTCTCCAGTCACAAGGTTCTCTGCAGTAGGCGAGGGGCATTCTTTACCTTCTCCATCTGCCCGGCGCAGGAAAACATATTGGTGTGCGGGGAATAGGGGATGCACTGCAGCGTTCCGCTGTCACAGCCTGACTGATTCATTGCTGTACAACGCTAACACGGGAGGGGGGCCGCCATACATCACCATCCCACCGAGCACCATCTGTACATGTAGGTTATACAAGCAGAGGTAATCATATCCAGAGAGGTGCACGGCGCCCCCCACTGCACATTAACATTACACTGCGGGGGCCAGATGAAAATATCCTCATTTATGGTGACATGGTGACCCCCTTATCCCCGAGGAGGAACTCCACATCTATCTATCTATCTATCTATCTATCTATCTATCTATCTATCTATCTATCTATCTATCTATCTATCTATCTATCTATCTATCTATCTATCTATTCACTCTAGCAAATTCAATCTCTCTCTCCTATCTACCTTTCCATATGTATGAATCTATCTATTGATTATTGATCCATCTGTTCCTCAATACAATTTCACTATAGTAAAGTCAAACCCTATAGATTCATACAGATCATTTTAGAGCTTATAATTATCTATCTTTTTTTCTTCCATCTATAAATCTATTTTTCCATATTTATTAGGGCTGCGGAAATTAACGATTAATTGTTCGATTAATCGTTAATTTCTTTGATCGACTAAAAAAATTTTGATCGACGATCCGCGGAGTGAGCTCCGCGGTCTCGCCGATAGGAAAGACCGCGGCTTCGGCCTAGCTCCGGAGCCGCGGCCATCTTGGTCCACCCGGCGGCAAACAAGTAGCGGCGCGCTGACGTCATCATCACCCGCAGCATCCGGCATCCTCCTTCTCCCCCCCTCAGCGCCAAGTTCCCCTACATGTAGCTCCGCGCTACTTCCGGGTTTCCTCGTCGGGTCGGTATGGTGGAGCAGGAGGCGGCAGGGGGGATTGTGCTGGTGGTGGTGCTGCGGGACCTGGCTGGGACACCCAAGATGAGAACAGGAGGCTGAGCCCTGAACAGGTGGAGGGTGGAGGGAGAGATGTGCGAGGCAGTGCTGCAGCTGCTGGGGAGAAGGTAATGCTGGTGCACAGAGAGCTGTGTATGTGATGTCGGATGAGCTTTATTATATGTCACACTTCTCCCCGTCACACTGCTCCTTCACCTGACACACTCCCCCGACCTGACACACTGCCCCCCCCCCCAGAACTGCTCCCCACCTGTCACACTGCCCCCCCCCTTTGACAAACTGCTCCCCCACCTGTCACACTGCTCCCCTGGCTGTGTCTACCCCCCCTACCGCCCCTGGCTGTGTCTAACCCCCTCCCTACCGCCCCTGGCTGTGTCTAACCCCCCCTACCGCCCCTGGCTGTGTCTAACCCCCCCTACCGCCCCTGGCTGTGTCTAACCCCCCCTACCGCCCCTGGCTGTGTCTAACCCCCTCTACCGCCCCTGGCTGTGTCTAACCGCCCCTGGCTGTGTCTAACCCCCCCTACCGCCCCTGGCTGTGTCTAACCCCCCCTACCGCCCCTGGCTGTGTCTAACCCCCCTACCACCACCCCTGGCTGTGTCTAACCCCCCTACCACCACCCCTGGCTGTGTCTAACCCCCCCTACCACCACCCCTGGCTGTGTCTAACCCCCCCTACCACCCCGGGCTGTGTCTAACCCTCCCTACCACCCCTGCCTGTGTTTAACCCCCCCCACCACCCCTGCCTGTGTCTAACCCCCTCCCTACCACCCCTGGCTATGTCTAACATGCCTACCACCCCTGTCTCCTGTGTAACACCCCTACAAACCCTGTGTCTTACCCCCTCTTTAGCACCCCTCTGAGAAGCACGCGGCGGCGGCGGAATGGCAGAGCCTGCTGCATCCAGGCAACACAACGTTCACAGGGGAGTCGGGGATAGAGAGTGTGACAGACAGCCCAGCCGACAGTGACAGGTGATGGTGGCAGAGGGGGATACGATGGAGGTAGGGGGTGATGGTGTCACCGCAGGAGGAGATTGGAGGCAGGGGAGATTGTGGCACCGCAGAGGGGGGTGAAGGCAGCTGGTGTTGGTGGCAGAGGGGATAGAGGCAGGAGGTGATGTGACTAAATCTTTTGCCCTTATTATATTGAAATTATGTTTTTTTACCTTAATGTCTATTACATTTTATTTAGTAACTTTTGTGAAATGCTAGTAAAAACGTGGCTGTGCCAGTAAATTTCGGATTTCGTAAAAGTAAATTTCAATCTGGTAGGTTGGCAACATTGGGGGGGCCCTTCATGGTTTCATGCATCGGGGCCCTGAAGGTTCTAGTTACGCCACTGCGCCCGCCTGCTTGCATCGTGCACGTGTCAGTGTCAGCTACTCTGCGGACGGGTCCTCCTGCCTTAAGAAGGTAAGAGAGGACAACCATCATGTATAGCATGGGGGCAGATGTGTATATGAAAGCATGCAGGCAGATGTGTATATTACAGCATGGGGGCAGATGTGTATATTACAGCATGGGGGCAGATGTGTATATTACAGCATGGGGGCAGATGTGTATATTACAGCATGGGGGCAGATGTGTATATTACAGCATGGGGGCAGATGTGTATATTACAGCATGGGGGCAGATGCTGTAATATACACATCTGCTCCCATGCTGCCCCCACCACATTTACCACTGACTAATGCAGAGTTGCAATGCAAGGAGATCAGCTAAAAGTAGTTGTATCTGTATGTGTGTTAATTAATCGAAATTAGTCGATTAATCGATTAAAAAAAAAAACGATTAATCGAACACAAAAATTTTAATCAGTCACAGCCCTAATATTTATCTATCTATCTATTTATTCAGATCTACACTATATTTCCAAAAGTACTGGGACGGCTATTCACTTTAGCAAATTCAAACACAATGGGGCTGATTTACTAAAACTGGAGAGTGCAAAATCTGGTGCAGCTCTGTATAGAAACCAATCAGCTAGCAGGTTTTATCTATCTATCTATCTGTCCAGATCTACTGTAACTGTCTAGTGATTCTATTTATTTACTCTAGCAAATTCAAACACTATCTCTCTCTCCTCTCCCCCTCTCTTTTTCCCTTCTCTCTCCTCCCCACTCTCTCCTCTCCACTCTCTCCCTCCTCCATCGCTCCATCTCCCTCTCTCTCTCTCCCTCTCTCTCTTGTTCTCCCTCTCTCCTCTCCCCCTCTCTCTCTTCTCCCCTCTCTCTTTCCTCCTCTCTCCCTCCTCTTTCCCTCCCTCTCCCTTCTCTCTCATCATCTCTCCATTCTCTCCTCTCCACTCTCTCCCTCCTCCATCGCCTCCTCTCTCTCCCCTCCCTCACAATTCTCTTTCCCCACTCTCTCCCCACTCTTCTCCCCCCCCCTCTCTCTCATCTCCCCCTCTCTCTTTCCCTTCTCCCTCCCCTTCCTTCCTCTTTTTCCTCCTCTCTCCCTCCTCTTTCCCCTCCCTCTCCCTTCTCTCTCATCATTCTCTCCTCTCCACTCTCTCCCTCCTCCATCGCCTCCTCTCTCTCCCCTCCCTCACAATTCTCTTTCCCCACTCTCTCCCCTCTCTTCTCCCCCCTCTCTCTCGTCTCCCCCCTCTCACTCTTTCCCTTCTCCCTCCCCTTCCTTCCTTCCTCTTTTCCCTCCTCTCTCCCTCCTCTTTCCCTCCCTCTCCCTTCTCTCTCCCCACTCTCTCCTCTCCACTCTCTCCCTCTTCTATTACCTCCTCTCTCTCTCTCTCTCTCTCCCCTCCTCTCCCTCTCTCTCTCTCTCCTCCCTCTCTCCCTCTCCCCTCCTTCCTCTTTTTCCTCTCTTTCTCTCTCTTTCCCTCTCCCTCACTCTCTCTCCTCTCTCCCTCCCTCTCCTCTTTCCTCTCTCTCCTCCTCCCTCCCCTCTCTTTCCCTCCATCCTCTCTCTCTTCCCCTCCCTCCCCTTTCCCCCACTCTCTCTCTCCCTCTTCCTTCTCTCTCCCGACTCCCTCTCTCCTCTTTCACCTCCTCTCTCTCCCCTCCCTCCTTCCTTCCTCTTTACCCTTCTCTCTCCCCCTCTCTCTCCCCCACCTCTTCTCTCTTCCCTTCTCTCTCCCTATCCTCTCTCTCTGTTCTCCCCTCTTCCCCCTCTCTCTCTCTCCCATCTCCTCCTCTCTCTCTCTCTCCCTCTCCCCCTCTCTCCCTTTCCCTTCTCTCTCCCTACTCTTTCTCTCTTTTCCCCCTCTCTTCTCCCCCCCCTCTCTCTCTTTCCCCTTCTCTCTTTCCCTTCTCCCTCCCCTTCCTTCCTCTTTTCCCTTCTCTCTCCCTCCTCTTTCCCCTCCCACTCCCTTCTCTCTCCCCACTCTTCTCCTCTCCACTCTCTCCCTCCTCTATCACCTCCTCTCTCTCTCTCTCTCTCCCCTCCCTCTCCCTTCTCTTTCCCCATTCTCTACCCTCTCTTCTCCCCCTCTCTCTCGTTCCCTTCTCTCTCCCTACTCTCTTTCTTCTCCCCCTCTCTCTCTTTCCCTTCTCTCTCTCTTCTCCCCTCTTTTCTCCCCCTCTTTCTCTTCCCCCCTCCTCTCCCCCATTCTCTCTCTCCCCTCCCCTCCCTCCTATTTCTCCCCTACCTATTCATTCTCTCTCCCCACTCCCTCCCTCCTCTATCACCTCCTTCTCTCTCCCCTCCCTCTCCCTTATCTAACCCAATCTCTCCCTCCCCCTCTCTCCCTCCTCTCTCTCTCTCTTTCTCTTCTCTCTCCTCTCTCTCTCTCCATCCCCTCCCTCCTCTTCCCCCCCCCCTCTCTCTCTCTCTCTCTCTCTCTCTCTCTCTCCTCTTTCCCCTATCCCTCCCTTCTCTCTCCCCACTCTCTCTCTCTCCATCCCCCTCCCTCTCCCTTCTCTCTCCCCACTCACTCCTTCCTCTATCACCTCCACTCTCTTCTCTTCTCCCCTCCCTCTCCCTTCTCTTTCCCCACTCTCTCCCCTCTTCTCTCTTCCTCCCCTCTCTCTCTTTCCCTTCTCTGTCCCCACTCTCTCTTCTCCCCTCTCCCCTCCCCTCTCTCTATCCTTCCCCCTCCCTCTCCCTCCTCTTTTCCCTCCTCTCTCCCTACTTTGTTTGCTGCCATTAGCTATAGACTTTTATTATATCCTGCTATTTTATATTTTATGTGTTGATGGGTGGCGAGGTGGTGATATGTTTCCCTCTCACCACCTGATTTAAACCCATGATTGCCATGCAATGCACACGTTTGCAACACGGTAGTCCTGCAATTAGAGGTTTAAATCAGGTGTGAGGAGGCGACACTAGGGTGACCACATTTCCAAACTACTATTAAGGGAAAAACCTGTATAATAGTCCCTATGGGATTCAAATTCAAAATTAAAGTTCATGTTTTTTTTGTTTTTTTATAAGTTTTGTTTGACTTTACCATTGGCACATTTACTTATCACTAGTCTTTAATAGTCTGTTTATTGTCAATACAGATTATTAATTGTCTGTGTGCTGTGAACAAGGCTTATCGCCGAAACGCGTCTGCCACTGTCTGTGTATGGCAAAATAAAATACTTGGGGACTACGGAGTTGCCAGCTGTCTTTTCTCGATGGCTGTCTTGTCCTTTGGTGGACACCACAGCTTAGGCACCCAGATTGCGTCTTCTTTTTTTACCTAAACTCCGCAGCTCTGAGCGATCAGGCCGGATTTCCCACAAGGCCACCAAGGCCAGGTCTTGGGGTGGCAGGGCGCCTCGGAGCAGCAGCAGCATGGAGTCCCCCGACGCCCGGAACACACAGTTAAGGGTGGTCAGTTGCGCCAAAATCACTTCTAAAATGGGTGCTGCCATCCGTCCTCCCCACAGCTTAGGCACCCAGATTGGGACAGATTATCCTTTGGTGGACGGGAGGACACCACACCTTAGGCACCCAGATTGGGACAGATTATCCTTTGGTGGACGGGAGGACACCACAGTTTAGGCACCCAGATTGGGACAGATTATCCTTTGGTGGACGGGAGGACACCACAGCTTAGGCACCCAGATTGGGACAGAGTATCCTTTGGTGGACGGGAGGACACCACAGCTTAGGCACCCAGATTGGGACAGATTATCCTTTGGTGGACGGGAGGACACCACACCTTAGGCACCCAGATTAGGACAGATTATCCTTTGGTGGATGGGAGGACACCACACCTTAGGCACCCAGATTGGGACAGATTATTTTTTGGTGGACGGGAGGACACCACAGTTTAGGCACCCAGATTGGGACAGATTATCCTTTGGTGGACGGGAGGCCACCACAGCTAAGGCACCCAGATTGTGACTTCCATTTTTTATCTAAACTCCGCTGCTCTGAGTGATCAGGCCCCCGATTTCCCACAAGGCCACCAAGGCCAGGTCTTGGGGCGTCAGGGCACCTCGGGGCAGCAGCAGCAGGGAGTCCCCCGACGCCCGGAACACACAGTTAAGGGCTATAAGTTGCGCCGAAATCACTTCTAAAATGGGTGCTGCCATCCGTCCTCCCCACAGCTTGGGCACCCAGATTGCGACAGATTATTCTTTGGTGGACGGGAGGACACCACAGCTTAGGCACCCAGATTGTGACTTCCATTTTTTACCTAAACTCCGCTGCTCTGAGCGATCAGGCCGGATTTCCCACAAGGCCACCGAGGCCAGGCTTTGGGGTGGCAGGGCACCTCGGGGCAGCAGCAGCATGGAGTCCCCCGACGCCTGGAACACACAGTTAAGGGCTGTAAATTGCACCGCAATCACTTCTAAAATGGGTGCTGCCATCCGTCCTCCCCACAGCTTGGGCACCCAGATTGGGACAGATTATCCTTTGGTGGACGGGAGGCCACCACAGCTAACGCACCCAGATTGCGACTTCAATTTTTACCTAAACTCCGCTGCTCTGAGCGATCAGGCCGGATTTCCCACAAGGCCACCGAGGCCAGGCCTTGGGGTGGCAGGGCACCTCGGGGCAGCAGCAGCATGGAGTCCCCCGACGCCCGGAACACAAAGTTAAGGGTGGTCAGTTGCGCCGAAATCACTTCTAAAATGGGTGCTGCCATCTGTCCTCCCCACAGCTTGGGCACCCAGATTCGGACAGATTATTCTTTGGTGGACGGGAGGACACCACACCTTAGGCACCCAGATTAGGCTAGATTAACCTTTGGTGGACGGGAGGACACCACAGCTTAGGCACCCAGATTGCGACTTCCATTGTTTACCTAAACTCCGCTGCTCTGAGCGATCAGGCCCCCGATTTCCCACAAGGCCACCAAGGCCAGGTCTTGGGGTGGCAGGGCACCTCGGCGCAGCAGCAGCCTGGAGTCCCCCGACGCCCAGAACACACAGTTAAGGGTGGTCAGTTGCTCCAAAATCACTTCTAAAATGGGTGCTGCCATCCGTCCTCCCCACAGCTTGGGCACCCAGATTGGGACAGATTATCCTTTGGTGGATGGGAGGACACCACACCTTAGGCACCCAGATTGGGACAGATTATCCTTTGGTGGACGGGAGGACACCACACCTTAGGCACCCAGATTGGGACAGATTATCCTTTGGTGGACGGGAGGACACCACAGCTTAGGCACCCAGATTGGGACAGAGTATCCTTTGGTGGACGGGAGGACACCACAGCTTAGGCACCCAGATTGGGACAGATTATCCTTTGGTGGACGGGAGGACACCACACCTTGGGCACCCAGATTGGGACAGATTATCCTTTGGTGGACGGGAGGACACCACACCTTAGGCACCCAGATTGGGACAGATTATCCTTTGGTGGACGGGAGGACACCACACCTTAGGCACCCAGATTGGGACAGATTATCCTTTGGTGGACGGGAGGACACCACACCTTAGGCACCCAGATTGGGACAGATTATCCTTTGGTGGACGGGAGGACACCACAGCTTAGGCACCCAGATTGTGACTTTCATTTTTTTACCTAAACTCCGCTGCTCTGAGCGATCAGGCCGGATTTCCCACAAGGCCACCGAGGCCAGGCCTTGGGGTGGCAGGGCGCCTCGGCAGCAGCATGGAGTCCCCAGACGCCTGGAACACACAGTTAAGGGCGGTCAGTTGCGCCAAAATCACTTCTAAAATGTGTGCTGCCATCTGTCCATCCCCACCCCCCACCCCCCTACATACCTCTCTCTGCCGGCTCTGTCTTCGGGACTCCGTCCTTCCCCCGGCCGCCGAGTCTCATGCCACCGATGTACATAGCGAGAGGGATGAGCTGTGCTCTCCCCATCTCTGCTGTGACAGGAGTTCTAGCACAGTGCTAGGACTCCTGTTTTGGAGGTGACATGGTCAATAAAGAGAACCTGTCACCTCCAATTGCTATCACACAGGAAATTGTTTTCTCCTGTGTGATAGCAATAAAGTTAAGTGAAAAATAAATGATACAAAAAAAAATAAGAAGAAGTAAAAATGTAATTAATAAAATAAAAAAGTCATTAATAAGAAAATAATATTAAAAATAATAAATTACACAAAAATAAAAAAGTAAACGACAAGCTACAAATAAATAAAATTTTTAAAAGGTGATAAAAAAGAAACAAAAAATGAACTAACTGTGCCGCCTCTGCCAACTGGTTGCCATTCTCCGCTGATCTTGGGGGGGGGGTGGCGGGGAGGGGGTGTATTACGGAACCTGGCCTTGGGGCAGCAGGGAGAACAAATCCGGCCCTGTAGGCAACGCATCATTCTTGTTGGATTCATTGGCTGCTACTTTCACCAAATGCCCTGATTAGACACGTGCCCTCGGCTGCAGGGAACTGATTTGACGCATGCGGTTCTTCTAATGCCCGTAATCAAGACGGGAAATAGCAAAGTGTAAATAACTTGATGTTATGCGAGTTTGCCGGCGATTCGATGCGGAGCGTCTTTCTGCTTTTATAGGGCTACTTCTTATGCAGGGAAGTGATTACACTCCGCTCTCCTTTTCCGCAGATCCCATCACTAGACCTTACTCCACGCCTCACATTATAATTAATAATCAGGGGTGGACTGCAGCCAGTGAGTCGGGGTGACCTTAGTGCAGTCGAGGGATTCGGCAGGCCGCGGCGCTGCTCCAGCTCCTTCGCGTCAGTCGAGTCGGCTTCCTCCGGCGGACCGGATTGTGTATTCAGGAGGCAGAGATGGAGAAGTTGGGAGCATTTTATTTCAGCTCCACTTATAATTATCTCCAGCTGAAGATTGATTCAATGTTATTTTAATATAATATAAACTCCATAAACAAATTCTGTTTCTCAGCGCGTGGTACGGGCAGCACACACACGCTGGTTATTTAAAGGGCAGCGCCAGCTAATGAGCCAAGCACACAGCTGAAACATTCCTAAAGGAAATATTTGTGACCCCCCCCCTATATCTTGCAGCCTCATCAGTGCCCATAAGTGCAGCCTATCAGTGCCCATCAGTACAACCTTATCATTGCCCATCAGTGCTGCCTTATCAGTGCCCATCAGTGCAGCCTATCAAGGCCGCCTCATCAGTGCCCATTAGTGTAGTCTCATCAGTGCCCATCTAAGCAGCCTATCAATGCCACCTCATCAGTGTAGCCTCATTGCCGCCTCATCAGTGCCCATCAGTTTAGCCTCATAAGTGCCCATCAGTGAAGCCTATGAAGGCCGCCTCATCAGTACCCATCTGTGTAGCCTCATCAGTGCCCATCAGTGCAGCCTCATCAGTGTAGCCTCATCAGTGTCCATCTGTGCAGACTATCAAGGCCGCCTCATCAGTGCCCATCAGTGTAGCCTCATCAGTGCCCATCTGTGCAGACTATCAATACTGCTTCATCAGTGCAGCCAATCGGTGCCCATCAGTGCTGCCTATCACTGCCTCTGTGTAGCCTCATCAGTGCCCATCAGTGCCACCCTTATCAGTGTAGCCTCATCAGTGCCCATCTGTGTAGCCTCATCAGTGCCCATCTGTGCAGCCTATCAAGGCCGCCTCATCAGTGCAGCCTATCAAGGCCGCCTCATCAGTGGCCATCAGTGTAGCCTCATCAGTGACCATTAGTTCTGCCTATCAATGCCACCTCATTAGTGCCCACCAGTGCAGCCTATCAGTGGCCATCAGTGCATCATTTGCAAACTTTTACAGCAGAAAAACCAACCTCCTCCTTGTGGCCATTACAGTCTGTAGATCTGCTCATTTTCAAAGCAAATCCCGCCCCTCCGGACTACAGTACCCATAATTCCTTGCAGTACATCATCTAGGAAGGCAAAGCACTGTGCTCTGCCCCCCCCCCCCCAATGTACTGTCGTTGCTGGGAGAGAGATGGATTTGATCGACAGCAGCGCGAGCCAATGGCTGCACTGCTATCAATCTATCCAATGAAGAGCAGAGAATTTCGGGCAAAGACCCCAACGCGGGACATTCCAGGGCTCAGGTAAGTAAAACAGGGGGCTGGGGGGGGGGGCGTATTTATCGGATGTTTTTTCACCTTAAAGCAGAGGTTCGTCATATTTTTTTTTTTAAAGCCAGCAGCTACAAATACTGCAGTTGTTGACTTTTAAAAAATGGACACTTACCTGTCCAGGTTGCCCACGACGTCGGCAGGGGAAGCTGAGCTTTCCGCCCGCTCTTGGCTTCCCCCTCGGCCACCTTCGGTAAGGGAATCGGGAAGTGAAGCGCTGCGGTCTCACTGCCCGGTTCCCTAATGCGCATGTGCGGGTCGCGCTGCGCCATCCTCGCTGTGTTTTGGAAGCCGTGTGTTTCCCAGAACACAGTGGGGGGGGGGGGGGTGACGCGAAGGGGGGGGGGGGACTCCCGTCGCAGTCAATACCCAGAAGTGGTGAAAATACCTGTTTTATACAGGTATCTGCAACCCCTCCCCCCTGAAAGGTGCCAAATGTGACACCGGAGGGGGGAGGGTTCCGAAAAGCGGAGGTTCCATTTTGGGTGAACCTCCGCTTTAATGCATAAGGATGCATTAACGTGAAAAAACAGGAACCTTTACAGCCCCTTTAAAGTGGATGTAAACCCAAATTTTGATGTCACAGTATAGAGAATTTCTTTGCCCAGTCTTGCCACACAGAGTTAATCCAGCGCTGAGCAATCCTCTTTTATTGTTCAGTAAAATAAAACAGACTTCCAGATAAAGACCAAATTTTGGATTTACCAAAACTTAAAGTGGATGTAAACCCCATTTTTTTTTTTTATGTCACAATGTAGAGTATAAGATTTCCTATCATCTGTGCCCAGTCTTGCCACACAGAGTTAATCCAGCGCTGAGCAATCCTCTTTTATTGTTCAGTAAAATAAAACAGACTTCCAGATAAAGACCAAAGTCCTTGCTTGAGTGACAGGTTATTTACATATCTCGTGCACTAGCTTGCAGATATGCACAGCTTCTTGTCTATGTATATTCTGATGGCTGTTTACACTGAACTGTGGATCACCCCATATTTTGAAAACATTTCATCAAAACACAGGAAAGACAGCCAATCCTGGGAGAGCTGGACTGGAGGGGGGAGGAGGAGAGGGGAGGGGGATGTGAATTGTGCACTTTACAGAAGATGTGCATGTCTGCAAGCTAGTGCACGAGATATGTAAATAACCTGTCACTCAAGCAAGGACTTTGGTCTTTATCTGGAAGTCTGTTTTATTTCACTGAACAATAAAAAGAGGATTGCTGAGTAGACATGTGCAGACTGGAATATTTTGTTTCGTTTTTTCGTTTTCGTTGGAAAATACATTTATTTAGTTACTGCCAAAAATGGTTTTGATTTATTTAGTTTTTCGTTGGGGAATAGCTTTCGTCCGAAAATCTGATAATACTTGGTTTCTGTCGAATGGTCAAAAGAATATTCGACGGAACGTCGAATCTTTACATCGAATCGTACATTTCCGTTCGAA
>CM056055.1:221181686-221194186 GCA_029574335.1 Rana kukunoris | reverse complement strand
CAGCGCCCATCAAAAGCAGCCTCACCAGCGCCCATCAAAAGCGCCCAGCCTCAAGCAGCCTCACCAGCGCCCATCAAATGCAGCTTTACCAGCGCCCTTCAAATGCAGCCTCACCAGTGCCCGTCAAATGCAGCCTCACAAGCGCCCATCAAATGTAGCCTCACCAGCGCCCATCAAATGCAGCCTCACCAGCGCCCATCAAAAGCGCCCAGCCTCAAGCAGCCTCACCAGCGCCCATCAAATGCAGCCTCACCAGCGCCCATCAAATGCAGCCTCACCAGCGCCCATCAAATGCAGCCTTACCAGCGCCCATCAAATGCAGCCTCATCAGCGCCCATCAAATGCAGCCTCACCAGCGCCCATCAAAAGCAGCCTCACCAGCGCCCATCAAATGCAGCCTCACCAGCGCCCATCAAATGCAGCCTCACCAGCGCCCATCAAAAGCAGCCTCACCAGCGCCCATCAAAAGCAGCCTCACCAGCGCCCATCAAATGCAGCCTCACCAGCGCCCATCAAATGCAGCCTCACCAGCGCCCATCAAAAGCGCCCAGCCTCAAGCAGCCTCACCAGCGCCCATCAAATGCAGCTTTACCAGCGCCCATCAAATGCAGCCTCACCAGCGCCCATCAAATGCAGCCTCACCAGCGCCCATCAAATGCAGCCTTACCAGCGCCCATCAAATGCAGCCTCACCAGCGCCCATCAAATGCAGCCTCACCAGTGCCCATCAAATGCAGCCTCACCAGCACCCATTAATGCAGCCTCACCAGCGCCCATCAAATGCAGCCTCACCAGCGCCCATCAAATTCAGCCTCACCAGCGCTCATCAATGCAGCCTCACTAGTGCCCATTTAATGCAGCCTCACAAGCGCCCATCAAAAGCAACCTCACCAACCTTCTATTCATTCGGGAGTCGGGACACAGACACAGGCCTCCGCTGCCACTGCGCCTCTATAGGAACACAAGTGGCTGGGCGCCCTAGGCAGCTGCCTAGTTTGCCTAGTGGTAGCATCGGCCCCGCTAACAATGTCCTGGTGTCATTCCGTACACGACTGACCTTTCTCTTATAACTCCAGATTGAAGTTTTGTGGACTTCTATGCTAACAAATAAAAAGCGATAAACTTCCAGAGATATATTAATACCGCGCGTCCTCCTATATTTGCACGCCGCGCGTCACACAAACTTGCAAGCCTCAGATTACTGGTAACATGTCTAATTGATGTTTTCAGAGATTCAGCTGTCGCTGTTACACTCACTAAATACATCTGCATCTTACTTCTGACATTCCCGTGTTCTGATTAATGGGCGCCAAATGTTCCCCGACACTTAAAGGGAATGTATAATGAGAAAAATAAAACTGACATCTTACAATGTATCATCATGGATTAAAAGAGATCAGAATCCCAATGCAAATAAATGCTTTTTTTTTTTTTTTTACTATTTAATAGTTACTAGTTTATGTTCAGTGTGAGCTGTTGGTGGGATATTCCGACCGTGTGTAGGCTCCATCGGACATTTGCTGTCAGAATGCACTGATTACTGTGTAAATGACACTGCCAGGGAAGAGGTTAACCACTAGGGGGGTGAGGAAGAGGTTAAGTGTGTCCTAGGGAGTGATTCTAACTGAGTGGGGGGCTGGGGTTACTGTGACACGTCACTGATCGCTGCTCCCAATGACAGGGAGCAGGCGATCAGTGTCCTGTCACTAGGCAGAACAGGGAGATGCCTTGTTTACATTGGCACAATGGCGGTGCGTCTATAGAGGGCGCTGGAGCGCCGTTCCCTCTGGCTCTCGCACCGCCACTGATACAATAAAGTAGATTCATGCATTGCATGAATCTATGTTATTGTTGCCGGCCAGTGCCGCCCACAATTCAGATGGGCGGATGGTGAGCGCTGGCCACCTGAATAACGGCAGATGGTTGGCTGTGCGGAAGTGCCTATTAGAGTACAGCCCTTGGCTCCCGGAAACTTATCTAAGGGACGTACAGGTGGTGCGTTCCTTAGATAAGACTGACAGGCCTCTGAGCCAATCAGGTTCACCGGTTCTGGTTACCGGTAACCTGATTGGCTGAAGCGTCATCGAGGGTGGGAGAAGACATCGAGGGATGTGGAAGGAGGATGGATGACCCCAAGAAAGGTAAGTGCCGGGCAGGGGGAGGGGAATTATACAGGGCACAGTGGCGAAAATTGGGCACAGTGACATCAATGGGCACAGTGACATCAATGGGCACAGTGGCAACAATTAAAGGGCACAGTGGCGACAAAGGGCACAGTGGCAACAATTGGCGCAGTGGCGACAATTGGAACAGTGGCTGCATTTGATGGCATGGCACAGTGGTGACAATTGATGGCATAATGGCTGCGTTTGATGGCATGGCAGAGTGGTGACAATTGATGGGCACAATGGCTGCGTTTCATGGGCACAATGAGGCTGCAATTATTTTTTTGTTTTTTTTCGTTTGCGCCCCCCCAAAAATGTTGAGCACCAGCCGCCACTGCATTAGCATACCCCCATTCTGCAGCTCCGTGACACGATCGCGGGACACCGGCGGACATCGATACGTTACTTTGCGCAGGGCTGCCATTCTGCCGATGTATAAGTGCGTGGCGCGGTCGGCAAACGGTTATAGGGGTCGTCAAGGTACAATTATTTTTTCCCTAAATATCTTCCTTTACCTTAGTGCAGTCCTCCTTCACTTACCTCATTCTTCCATTTTGCTTTTAAATGTCCTTATTTCTTCTGAGAAATCCTCACTTCCTGTTCTTCTGTCTGTAACTCCACGCAGTAATGTGAGGCTTTCTCCCTGGTGTGGAGTGTCGTGCTCGCCCCCTCCCTTGGACTACAGGAGAGTCAGGACGCTCCCTACGTTGCAGATAGAGAAAGGAGCCGTGTGTTAGTGAGCGTCCTGACTCTCCTATAGTCCAAGGGAGGGGGCGAGCACGACACTCCACACCAGGGAGAAAGCCTTGCATTACTGTGTGGAGTTACAGACAGAAGAACAGGAAGTGAGGATTTCTCAGAAGAAATAAGGACATTTAAAAGTAAAATGGAAGGATGAGGTAAGTAAAGGAGGACTGCACTAAGGTAAAGGAAGATATTTAGGGAAAAAAATAATTGTACCTTTACAACCCCTTTAAAGGGACACCAAAGGCAGAATTTAAAAAAATAACAAACATGTTATACTTACCTCCACTGTGCAGCTCGTTTTGCACAGAGAGGCCCCGAACGCTGTCTCCTGGGGTCCCTCGGCGGCTGTCTCGGCTCCTCCTCGCAAAAACTTTCTACCTTCATGCGAGCGAGCGAGCATGGTGGAAAGCTTTTGCGAGCGCGGTCCCGTGATACAGCGGCGGCCATAGCCGCCGACTGTATCACCCGGCCCCGCCCCCCCCCGGCGCGCTGCGTCATCCGCTGTGATTGACGGCAGCGCCAGCCAATGGCTGCGCTGCTATCAATCCGCCCAGCCTAGCCAATCAACGGCCAGGCTGGGAACCAAACAGGACGACAAGAACGCGCCCGGGTAAATCGAACGGTCAGGTAAGTAAAACGGGGGCTCGGGGGGGGGCATTAAGGTAAAAAAACTTTTACCTTTACAACCCCTTTAAGTGTGTGCCTAACAATGTGTAATGTGTGATGCTTTTTTACTAAGGATCTCTCTGTTTCTTATCCCTGCTTTGCAGGGATAAGAAACAAGGAGATCGTTCTTTCTGTACAGGCATCTGGGCTGTGATTGCACACAGTCGATGAGTAGGTCCCGGCCATGAATCTTGTACAATCACAGCGTGTAGGGGAAGAGGGGGCACGCTTCCTAAACCTAGAAGCAGGCAGCGGCGTACAGACCCACAAGCGGTTAATGAAAAATAAAAGTGAGAGTTTAGTGTAAACTTTAAGCCAATTGGGTGAGTGATCACCGGCTGCGGCAATGTGCTCGCGTCACGCTGTGCCAAATGTTCGCTGTTTGCTAAAATCAGTATTAACAAGTGTGATAGGAATCTATTATTAGTCGTATGGTTACAGGGGGGGGGGGGCACATATGTCCAACGAGCAGAACCCCGAAAGGCCGATGCAGAGGGTGACGGGCAATGGAATATACCTGCAGCTGCGAGTAAAATATTTATCACCATAAAACGATCCCTGGTCGCTGGAACATTAATTCTCGCATGATTATTAATTTCATCTTATTTATTTTTTTGAAACTGTGACGTACAGTATGGTCGGCTAATTACAGGGACCCTCATTAGTGCCAGAGTCGCAGTATGCAGCGGCGTCTCATCAAAGGCAGCGGGAATGTTGCGCAGCTGCGTTTCACACTTTCATATCCGCTTACAAGGACAGGAATCAAACTGTGGCAATGTAGCTAAAAGCTTTCCTACACGGGGAAATTGGCTAATGAAAGAGCGACTCCCATGCAGAGTGCAGCCACCTGCTGCGATAAAGGCTTGAGCGGTCCAGGGATCCTGCGGCAGTCAATCACGACGCTTCTGGACGCCTGGGGTTCTCCACTCTACCTGCCCGCGGAAGCTGCCCACCACCAGTCATGTGAAAGGGAAAAGCAGGACTGTGTGCCTGGACTAGGACAGATAACACTCTCGCCAAGGACACAACTATAGACAAAGGAATGTAGACACCTGACCATCAAACCTACCTACAGTATAAAGACAAGCCTTTGTGGACACCTGACCATCACACCTACCTACAGTATAAAGACAAGCCTTTGTGGACACCTGACCATCACACCTACCTACAGTATAAAGACAAGCCTTTGTAGACACCTGACCATCAAACCTACCTACAGTATAAAGACAAGCCTTTGTAGACACCTGACCATCACACCTACCTACAGTATAAAGACAAGCCTTTGTAGACACCTGACCATCACACCTACCTACAGTATAAAGTCAAGCCTTTGTAGACACCTGACCATCACACCTACCTACAGTATAAAGCCAAGCCTTTGTGGACACCTGACCATCACACCTACCTACAGTATAAAGCCAAGCCTTTGTAGACACCTGACCATCACACCTACAGCAGCCCTCAAAATTTCCACTCGCCTACTAGCATTTGGCGAGTGGATTTAGGCTGGGGGAAGTGGGGACATGCAAGCGTGGAGCCGCACGCACAGGCTCCTGATGATGAGATGAATGGAAGAGAGAGAGAGAGGATGAATGGGAGTTTCAGAGGAGACAGCAAGAGAATGGGGAAGAGACCAAGTTCTAGTGCCCTGTCCCTCTGGTCTGCCCCCAGTGCCCTGTCCCTCTGGTCTGCCCCCAGTGCCCTGTCCCTCTGGTCTGCCCCCAGTGCCCTGTCCCTCTGGTCTGCCCCCAGTGCCCTGTCCCTCTGGTCTGCCCCCAGTGCCCTGTCCCTCTGGTCTGCCCCCAGTGCCCTGTCCCTCTGGTCTGCCCCCAGTGCCCTGTCCCTCTGGTCTGCCTCCAGTGCCCTGTCCCTCTGGTCTGCCCCCAGTGCCCTGTCCCATTTTGTTAAAGTTGTTGTTGGTAATATTTAATTTTGGAACTTGATTCTGCATAAAACATTTTTTACAGTGTTTACAGGTGCAGGGCAGTGTATGAATTAGGTGGGGCAACTGTTGGCGAGTAACTCTTGAGGCCTGGCTAGTAGCTCAGGACTTGAAATTTTGAGCCCTGACCTACAGTACCTATAGTATAAAGACAATCCTTTGTAGACACCTGACCTTCACACCTACCTATAGTATAAAGACAAGCCTATGTGGACACCTGACCATCACACCTACCTACATTATAAAGACAAGCCTTTGTAGACACCTGACCATCACACCTACCTACAGTATAAAGACAAGCCTTTGTGGACACCTGACCATCACACCTACCTACAGTATAAAGACAAGCCTTTGTGGACACCTGACCATCACACCTACCTACATTATAAAGACAAGCCTATGTAGACACCTGACCATCACACCTACCTACAGTATAAAGACAAGCCGTTGTAGACACCTGACCTTCACACCTACCTACATTATAAAGACAAGCCTATGTGGACACCTGACCATCACACCTACCTACATTATAAAGACAAGCCTACGTGGACACCTGACCATCACACCTACCTATAGTATAAAGCCAAGCCTTTGTCGACACCTGACCATCACACCTAGCTATATAGCCAAACTTTTGTGGACATCTGACAATCGGTGTGGTTTGGCTATATAGATAGGTGTGATGGTCACGTAATTGTAGGCTCCTAACCATCACACCAAACTACAGTATAGTCTTTGCCAACACCTGAATATCACACCTACCTATACAGTACCTATATATTCAAGCTTTTGTGGACACCTGACCATCACACCTTCCTCTATAGCCAAGTATTTGTAGACTCCTGACCATCATACCAACATAAAGTATAGCCTTTGCCGACACCTGGATATCACACCAACCTATATAGCCAAGTGTTTGTGGACACCTGACCATCACGCCAACCTACAGTATAGCCTTTGTGGACACCTAAATATCACACCTCCCTATATAGAAAAACCTTTGTGGACACCTGACCTTCACACCTACCTATATAGACATGCATTTGTGGACATCTGAGTATCACATCTACCTATATAGTCTTGCCTTTGTGGACACCTGACCGACCATCACACCTATCTCTATAGCCAAGCAGTTGTGGACATCTGATCATCACACCAACCCACAGTATAGCCTTTGCCAACACCTGGATATCACACCTACCTATATAGCCAAGCATTTGTGGATATTTATCACACCTACCTCTATAGATATGTATTTATGGACACCTGACCATCACACCTCCCTATATAGCCAAGCCTTTGTAGACCCCTGACCATCATGCCAACCTACAGTATAGCCTTTGCGGACAACTGAGTATCACACCTACCTATATAGCCAAGCTTTTGTGGACACCTGACCATCACACTTACCTATTAAGCCAAGCCTTTGTGGACATCTATCACACCTACCTACCTACTTACTCGCCAACAGGCAACTGTTGGCGAGTAACTCTTGAGGCCTGGCTAGTAGCTCAGGACTTGAAATTTTGAGCCCTGACCTACAGTACCTATAGTATAAAGACAATCCTTTGTAGACACCTGACCTTCACACCTACCTATAGTATAAAGACAAGCCTTTGTAGACACCTGACCATCACACCTACCTACAGCATAAAGACAAGCCTTTGTGGACACCTGACCATCACACCTACCTACATTATAAAGACAAGCCTATGTGGACACCTGACCATCACACCTACCTACATTATAAAGACAAGCCTTTGTAGACACCTGACCATCACACCTACCTACAGTATAAAGACAAGCCTTTGTGGACACCTGACCATCACACCTACCTACATTATAAAGACAAGCCTATGTAGACACCTGACCATCACACCTACCTACATTATAAAGACAAGCCTACGTGGACACCTGACCATCACACCTACCTATAGTATAAAGCCAAGCCTTTGTCGACACCTGACCATCACACCTAGCTATATAGCCAAACTTTTGTGGACATCTGACAATCGGTGTGGTCTGGCTATATAGATAGGTGTGATGGTCACGTAATTGTAGGCTCCTAACCATCACACCAAACTACAGTATAGTCTTTGCCAACACCTGAATATCACACCTACCTATACAGTACCTATATATTCAAGCTTTTGTGGACACCTGACCATCACACCTTCCTCTATAGCCAAGTATTTGTAGACTCCTGACCATCATACCAACATAAAGTATAGCCTTTGCCGACACCTGGATATCACACCAACCTATATAGCCAAGTGTTTGTGGACACCTGACCATCACGCCAACCTACAGTATAGTCTTTGTGGACACCTAAATATCACACCTCCCTATATAGAAAAACCTTTGTGGACACCTGACCTTCACACCTACCTATATAGACATGCATTTGTGGACATCTGAGTATCACATCTACCTATATAGTCTTGCCTTTGTGGACACCTGACCGACCATCACACCTATCTCTATAGCCAAGCAGTTGTGGACATCTGATCATCACACCAACCCACAGTATAGCCTTTGCCAACACCTGGATATCACACCTACCTATATAGCCAAGCATTTGTGGATATTTATCACACCTACCTCTATAGATATGTATTTATGGACACCTGACCATCACACCTCCCTATATAGCCAAGCCTTTGTAGACCCCTGACCATCACGCCAACCTACAGTATAGCCTTTGCGGACAACTGAGTATCACACCTACCTATATAGCCAAGCTTTTGTGGACACCTGACCATCACACTTACCTATTAAGCCAAGCCTTTGTGGACATCTATCACACCTACCTACCTACTTACTCGCCAACAGGCAACTGTTGGCGAGTAACTCTTGAGGCCTGGCTAGTAGCTCAGGACTTGAAATTTTGAGCCCTGACCTACAGTACCTATAGTATAAAGACAATCCTTTGTAGACACCTGACCTTCACACCTACCTATAGTATAAAGACAAGCCTTTGTAGACACCTGACCATCACACCTACCTACAGCATAAAGACAAGCCTTTGTGGACACCTGACCATCACACCTACCTACATTATAAAGACAAGCCTATGTGGACACCTGACCATCACACCTACCTACATTATAAAGACAAGCCTTTGTAGACACCTGACCATCACACCTACCTACAGTATAAAGACAAGCCTTTGTGGACACCTGACCATCACACCTACCTACATTATAAAGACAAGCCTATGTAGACACCTGACCATCACACCTACCTACATTATAAAGACAAGCCTACGTGGACACCTGACCATCACACCTACCTATAGTATAAAGCCAAGCCTTTGTCGACACCTGACCATCACACCTAGCTATATAGCCAAACTTTTGTGGACATCTGACAATCGGTGTGGTCTGGCTATATAGATAGGTGTGATGGTCACGTAATTGTAGGCTCCTAACCATCACACCAAACTACAGTATAGTCTTTGCCAACACCTGAATATCACACCTACCTATACAGTACCTATATATTCAAGCTTTTGTGGACACCTGACCATCACACCTTCCTCTATAGCCAAGTATTTGTAGACTCCTGACCATCATACCAACATAAAGTATAGCCTTTGCCGACACCTGGATATCACACCAACCTATATAGCCAAGTGTTTGTGGACACCTGACCATCACGCCAACCTACAGTATAGCCTTTGTGGACACCTAAATATCACACCTCCCTATATAGAAAAACCTTTGTGGACACCTGACCTTCACACCTACCTATATAGACATGCATTTGTGGACATCTGAGTATCACATCTACCTATATAGTCTTGCCTTTGTGGACACCTGACCGACCATCACACCTACCTCTATAGCCAAGCAGTTGTGGACATCTGATCATCACACCAACCCACAGTATAGCCTTTGCCAACACCTGGATATCACACCTACCTATATAGCCAAGCATTTGTGGATATTTATCACACCTACCTCTATAGATATGTATTTATGGACACCTGACCATCACACCTCCCTATATAGCCAAGCCTTTGTAGACCCCTGACCATCACGCCAACCTACAGTATAGCCTTTGCGGACAACTGAGTATCACACCTACCTATATAGCCAAGCTTTTGTGGACACCTGACCATCACACTTACCTATTAAGCCAAGCCTTTGTGGACATCTATCACACCTACCTATATAGAAAAGTATTTGTGGACACCTGACGATCAAACCTACCTATATAGCCAAGTATTTGTTGACACCTGACCATCACACCAACCTACAGTATAGCCTTTTCCAACACAGCCGGTGCCAGGCAACAGGGGGAGGGGGGCAGTACTGTAAGGCCGCGTACACACGAGGAGACATGTCTGATGAAAACGGTCCGCGGACCGTTTTCATCGGACATGTCTCTGGGGATCTTTTGGTCTGATGGTGTGTACACACCATCAAACCAAAATCCCCGCGGACAGAAAACGAGTCCGCAAACCATCAAGTAAAATGCTTCCACTCAATTCGACGCATGCGGGGGATTTCTGTCCACTGGTTAGGTGTACTAACCAGCGGACATGTCCGACAGACAGGTTTCCAAGCATGTTTTAAAACTTTTGTCCGCTGGAAACCTGTCCGCTAGGCCGTACACACGATCGGATATGTCCGCTGAAACTGGTCTGCAGACCAGTTTCAGCAGACATGTTCGATCGTTAGTACGCGGCCTAAGAGTCCAGGCTTACTATGCATGCACCAATGGCACGTTGCCGCAAGTGAAAATCTGTGCCAACTGAGCATGCACCAAAGATGCCTCAGTGCGCCAACCTGCACCTGTGCAGAAGACTTGATGGAAAGGGGCAGGACAATGCCCAGGAGGCACACAGGAAGTGACCTCAACCTGATGAAAAAGGGCTGGAAAATGCACGGAAGGCACACAGGAAGTGACCTCACCCTGATGGAAAAAGGCAGGAAAATACACAGGAAGTGACCTCAACCTGATCGAAAAAAGGCAGGAAAATGCACCGGAGGAGCACAGGAAGTGAACTCAAACTTCCCTATATAAGCCCAGTCCAGACTGCCAAATTGCTGGATTATCTTCAGTTCCCCCCTTGTTCCTGTGCTAGTGTGTGATCTGTCTGAACTTGTTGTAACCTGGATTTGACTACTCTTGGATCTTGACCATTCTTCTCCTGATTAACCCTTCTGTACTTGGTTGCCAAAGCGGACTTGACCTCGGCTCGGATCTCGGACTAAGGCTTCCACGGTGCTCCGCACCCCTGGCACCCCTGGCACCCGTGACACTCGGTGTCCACCAAATCTCTGTCTCCATCTCCAGAGGCTTCAAGGCTCTTGAGGTGCCAGGTAGGCCTCCTCACTACTTCGGTCTCACCTTAGGTACGTGGCCCTCGTGAAAGAAAACATTGATGGTGGACAGTCCTTAAGTGGTTGACCTATATAATCATAAACTTTTTGTACGTTTCTAAATTGAGGTTATTTGTCTCCATTTCTTGGAATTATGTCCGTTGACGCGGACCTTGCATCTTGCTGTCAGGCTGCTTTAAGTTTCTTCCTTTTAAGTCGATGAGCTGTGCTCAGGCTGAGCAGCAAAGTTAATTTTTATTAGGTATCCCAAAAGATTTGGGAGACAGTTGATAGGTTCGTAAGCATCTGGCTCCCGTGACTGCAGCTGCTTCATCACTCGGTGAGTTTTTAAATAAGTCTGATTGCCGCGGATAAGTCTCTGTGCGCTGCGAGTGCTGTGTAACTAATGGACTGTTAATAGTTACACAATGGGGTGGGTGCGTTCGCTGTTCCTGGTACGCTCAATGATCTGGCACAAAGAGGTAACATTTTATGGCGGGGACTTTCTGCTTATGTTGCCTGCAATCCTTAGGCAAGCCCTTCCAATGTTACCGTTAAACAAGACGCCGACCATTTTTTTTTTTAACCAAGCAAGCGGAGTGATGCAAATTCCCGGGACAAACACTGGAACGCTGTTCTTTTTATTGTCCTATAATGAGCACTACTATTTGAATCTGAAGAAAAAAGGGAAAGGTCATGGTCTTGGACAGTGGTCTTCAAACTGTGGCCCTATGCTTGCCTTTATCCAACCTTTGAGGCATTTTTCCTGCCACTGACACCAATAATGGGACATAATTCCTGCCATTAACACCAATAATGGGGTATTATTCCTTCCACTGACACTAACAATGGGACATAACTCCTACCACTGACACCAATAATGTGGCATTATCCCATCCACTGACACCAATAATGTGGCATTATCCCTTCCACTGACACCAAAAATGGGTCACTATTCCTCAAACTCACACCAACAATTGGGCACAATTCCTGCCACTTACACCAATAGTGGGGCAATATTCCATCCACTGTCATGAATGATTGGGTATGATTGGGTATAATTTCTGCCACTGACACCAATAATGGGGCACTATTCTTGCCACTGATCCCCAACGATAGGGCACAATTCCTGGCCGTTTTCATATTGCTTGTGGGCATGTGAAGCCCACAAGCATACAGTTCCAGGATTTGGTGCTGCTGAGCAACCAGCATGCACCGCCCGTTCCTGCGCATGCGCAGTATGTATGCCGTGCCGTGAACTCCCGACGTTGCCCGCGACGTTGTGATGGTAACGAAGATAAATGAAAACACTCATCTCCCGAGAACGATCCATCCACACATAAGGATTCGTAGCTCCCAGGAGACAGTGTGCCGCCAGATATGACGCCCATATCCACAGGTGCCAGAGACCCAAAAGGCCACTGAAAAGCCACCTAACCAGGTAACCCTTAGGAGAAAAAAAATATATATTTTCCATTGTAGAAAGATTGTATTGCGTAAACGCTGTTAATGTAAAGTAGAACAATCGGGTGGAACACTTTACTCTACTTTACGTGCAAATTGTCCATGTGAAACGCGTAAATTTTGATCCCGTTTGTCAGGCATTGTGACAAACAAAGGGCAGCTTATTGAAATAAATGGTCTGCCCTAG